>JANHGN010007989.1:0-62717 GCA_024605025.1 Megaceryle maxima | reverse complement strand
GTGTGGCCTCACCAGCACTGAGTACAGGGGGCTGATAGCCTCCCTATTCCTGCTGGCCACAGTGCTGCTAATACAAGACTTAGCTCCATTCACTACCACTCTTTTGTCCCGGACATCCAGACAGTTTTTTATCCATTTTTTTTATCCTGCCTTTTGTGAACCTATGCTGACTGGGCCTGGTCAGCTGGTTGTCTCGTATGTGCCTCGTGATGGCACTCAAGGTGACCTGCTCCATAACCTTCCATGGCACCAAGGTCAGACTGACAGGTCTGTAGTTCTCAGGATCATTCTTTCAGCCCTTCTTGTAGATGGGTGCCACATGTGCTAGCTTCCAGTCAGCTGGGACCTCCCCGGTTAGCCAGGATTGTTGATAAATAATGGAGAGTGGCTTGGTGAGCACTTCTGCCTGCTCCTTTAGTACCCCTGGGTGGATCCTCTGTGGTCCCATAGACTTGTGCACATCTATGTGGCATAACAGGTCACTGATCTTTTCCTCCTGGATTATGGGGGCTGCATTCTGCTCCCCATCCCCATCTTCCAGCTCAAGCAGCTGGACTCTCAGGTAGCAACTGGCATTGCTGACAAAAACTGAGGCGAAGTGGGCACTCAGCAGCTCAGTCTTATCCTTGATCACAAGGTTCCCTCCCACATTCAATAGTGGGTAGAGATTCTCCTTAGCTCTTCTTTTACTGTTAACATATTTACAGAAACACTTTTTATTATCTTTGATGCTGGCCAGATTAAGTTCTAGCTGAGCTTTCGCCTTTCTAATTTTCTCCCTGCCTAACCTTGAAAGAACCTTGTACTCTTCCTGAGTTGCCTGCCCCTTCTATAACTGGTAGACTTTCCTTTTCTTCCAGAGTTCTGACCAAAGCTCTCTGTTTAGCCAGGCCAGTCTTCTACCACGCTGGCTCATTTTACAGTACCCAGGGACAGCTAGTTCCTGTGACTTGAGGATTTCCCTCTAGAGGAATGTCTAGCCTTCCTGGACTCCTTTGTCCCCAAGGGCTACCTCCCAAGGGATGCCATCGACCAGTCTCCTAAACATGTCAAAGTCTGCCTTCTGGAAGTCCAAGAAGGTAGTTCTATTGACCTCCCTCCTTACTTCCCTAAGAATTGAAAACTCCACTAATGAATGCCTTAATGATTGCCTTGATTTATTAAGTTTCTGTTGGGTTCATTCTTAGTGTGATTTTTTTTTTTTTTTTTTTTTTTTTCCTCCTTCCTTCCTAAGTCAGATGGCTTTATTTCTCATCTCTGATGGTGTGTTCGAAATATGTTGTCATACAAGGCTTGTATAAGTTACTAAGAACAAGGCTGTAGAAGAACAAACATATTCAGAAAAGTATTTTGTGTGCTCCAAAGATAAATGAGAATTTGTTTACTTCAAAACTTCAGTAGCTGTCATTTGGAAGAAGAGATTTGCAAAATGATATTATTTTCAAAAGGAAGGCATTAATTTGTCCAGATGGATGTTCTTTTCATGTATCTCAAATTACAGTTCACGTTCACCAATAACTGTTTAGTAGAAGGCCATCTTCTGTGTCCTGTATGAAGTCCTTCGGTTGCTGAGGGAGCAAATTCTTCCCATTTTCACATCACTGTGCTCTGAGGAAACAGTCCAATGCAGTCTTATGCCAACCAGCATCTTAGTGTAAGGGTTTCAGGTGAGAAAATACACAGAGGAGTTCACAGCAAAGGTTATCAATTTAAGTGCACACTAAAAAGTCTCTGATCTCTTCTTTCAGTGGGTCTTAAATGATTACATGGGGAATTATTAAGGACTAAAATAAAAATAGTTTACACCAGAGGCAAGTATTTAATGACAGTGGGAAGGTTGTTAAATCCCACACTTAGTTCTTACAAAGGCTGTAATTGCCACCCGCAAACCAAGTATTTCCAGAGGCACAGGATGCAGTGCAGCCAGTGTAAAACAGCGATGATGATTTTTGCACTGTGTTCAGAATCTTCCAAGCAAATGTCATTTCTAGGCAAATGCCTCAGTCCATTGAAGTTACTAGACTCTGGCTATTTGCTCCTTAAGAAAAGGATCAGGGCATGGTGGAAGAGGGTGGATCCCCCCCCAACTCAGCAAATACCAATGTTTAAAGGAAGAGGCAGGCAGAGACCCATCAGTGTCAAACTATGTAAAGGGAAATGATGGTTAACCCATATTTATGAACACTTTAATCCATTACTGGTCTTAAAGAACTATTTTTCTGACAACAGATGACATGACCTGGGATATAGAGGCTGGAGGGAATGCTTTCTCAGGGTGCTGGCTTAGCTCAGGAGCAGAGTCTGACTGTTAGCAGGTAGTGTGCGTGCTAAGAAATAACCAGCACCTGCTCAAAAATGACAAGGGCATGGAAGGGAAATTTAGGCAGAATTCCCAAATTATTTCAGTCTATTAGATACATGCTTTGAAAAGCTCAGACTTCAGCAGTGATGTTGACACATGCATGGTCCTTAGCCTCTGCTGACTGATTATGATTCTACCTATGTTGTACTTGGCAAGCAGACAACATTTGTTCAAGGGGGCTCTTGCCAGCTGTGCTGGTGAAAGTGCTTTTCAATAAGATTCCAATTAAATGCTTTATTAATATTTATTATTCACTGGTTGCAGTTGTTGGTAACATGCATTTGCCCAGGAGAGGTCAGATGAAATACAGCAAGATGTTACTGGTTGGGGAGGGCAAGAAAACAATTCTTTAGTTGCTTCAATTCACTGTGTGGTGTTTCAGTGCTGACACAGATCCAGTGTGTGAATGGTGAAGGTCTCAGCTTCTCCACCCGGCACCCACTGTATCATAGCTGGCAGCCTATGGTGATAAAGAGCCACTGCATGTTTGTTCAGCAGCAAGAGGAGTGGATAGCAAGGGCTGGCACAGCTTTAATTCTGTCAATGTTTTACATAAAGCAAATATTTCCAAAGGTTATTCTCAGAAACTTGAAACTGAGAGCACATTGGGCAATGCATGTTTCTCTTGGTCCAGTACTGTGCCATCCACTGAGACCAGTGACAGACCTGAACTTAGCTTGGCCTTTCAGTCACAGTGGTTCCCAAACTTAGTGAATCAAGCATGAAACATGAGCTGTGAAATACACCTGAAGCCCTCTGGGCTGGACAGTAAGTTGAGTGAATTACTGTCAGCTTGTGTGGCACTCCTGATGCACAGACACAAAGCGTGGCCTCACGCCGAGGGGACAGATGGGTTGAAAGCATTTCCCAAATCAGATTTTTAAATGGACACAACCTCCTTCTCCCTGTCACAGTTGGTTTTCAAATATCTGAGCTGAATAATTTTCATCAGCCAAACTTTACTTGAGTTGACACAATAGGATTTTTTTATTAAGGTGTGAATTGTTCCTTTACATTAATATTTCTGTGTAAAGTCATTGTGGCCTTGAGGCAAACTCCTCTCTCTCTGCTATCAGAAGTGAGTGTGAGAGAAAGGCAAGATATTGTTAAAGGCTTCCTAACGTGAAGTTTCACAAGTCTTTGAGTTAAATGCCCAAAATGCTGAATTTGGACACCTCCCTCTGGCCATCCCATCATTTTTCCAGCATATAGTGTATGTGTGTACATATATCTACCAAAACCAAGCTTCTGACCTGCAAGCCACACTTTTTGGTTTATACCAGTTATGCCACTTCCACGCATCAGGGTTTTTTGAATAGTCAATGCATTTGTTCTGCATTTTCTATTCATCTCTTTCACTGTATTGTGGTTCTGTTTCTGTTGTTACTCTGATGCCAGCTGAGAGTAATTCCAGGGGAGTTAAGACAGGATGAAGCTGTTGTAAAGACAAAAATAATTCTTGCATTTCTCTTTAGGATTGATTACTTTTCCCTGTGCATCTGAGCATTTATGAATGATTGTCAATACTGAACCACATTTTTCTTCCTCAGGATTTAAGAAAAGATCTTAATGAGATGAATTGCTATCTCCAGGTGATCAAAGCTTTTATTTCAAGACAGATTAGGATGCCATTTAGTAAAAAAACAAGTCAGCATTTCTTGGGGATGCTTTTTTGTATTAAACTTTGCATGCTTCACATTTTGTTTGCAAGTTCTTTTTATAAATAAAATTACAGTCTGGGAGTGTTGCTTCCACGGCTCCATGTTGATAACCAAACAATTTTGACACTGCAGATTTAACCAGCTCTGAAGTTGGTGCCTATTGATAACTCTTTACTCACTCCTGTCAGCCTTAGTTGTTAGTCTTATTTATGTGCATGGAGAGATTTTTTTTTCATATGATTAAAACTCAGTGGTGCTGGTGCATTCAAAAGTATTCCTATTCATTTACAGGAACAAATTTGACTAATAAACATTGAAATATTTTTTTGGCATGGATTTAAATAATTTTTAAAATGTCTGAGCACAAGTATAATTATATACTTGGTAAAATTAGACAGATTCACTTCATGTTTAGAATAATATAAAAGAAGTGTTTTATTTAGCAAAGCTTGAGGGAGTGATAGTGATTCTGTTTCACATGTTTGGGGTTGAATTCTGCTTGTAACTGTTGAGGAGCCACTGCAGACAATGTTACAAGTTTTGTTTATTAAACTGACAGAAGTTGGCACAATCAGGGGAAGTGAGTTGGTGGTGGGTTACCTGAATCTGGTTAAAATGCTTTTAATTTTTTTTCCAGAGAAAATATTTTGGAACTGACTTGGGTCAGAGGGAAAATGAGACAATGTGCAGTGTCACTTGCCTGGCATGGAGGGCAAGTCCTGCCTGCCATGGTCAAGCGTCAGAGGAACCCAGTCCAGCCAGTAACAAGGCAGACTTTTGACCATAGGAAGACTTGCGTTTCAGGCAGGCTTGTACCAGATGCTTTATATTGTGACTCTTGTCATGCATCAGGGCATGGTGTATGAGTCTGCACTTGGCCTCTTGTCTTGACACAACATCTGAGAGTGGCTGGAATAGAAATGAGACTATCATTTGCAGAGATGGCACATGTTTTCATTAATATGTAATCTTGCACCTTATAATAGGATAGATAGTAGTTTCAGGATTGAGCCCCTTGTACAGTGGGTAGGCACAGTGAAAATTAATTTTTGTCATTATCTTGAATGGTAAACCCATCTGCCAGATACAGAGTAGTGCTGAACATTGCTTGCTCCGTTTTTCTGTGAGGAAACTAATTAAAAGATTATAGCTTCTGTGTTTAATAATTGTTCAAAACATATTGGTGGCACTGCTTGCCATTCAAATTTCATCATGTTGCAAGCAGCAAAGGGAAAGCATGCTGACACTTCCCTCTCCTTGGGATTCAGTTCATCTCATTTACTTTCTAATCTGATCTCCCAGGATATCAAATGAGGCTTTCTGTTTGTTAATGAATGCCCAATTTAAAATGAAAGTTAAATGAAACCCAATATCCAGCAGTGATCAGGTTTACTTTGTGCAACGGCCTTCTGGCAACGTCCCAGAGAATTCATCTTTGAGGTCCAAAGGAGAACTGACTTCTTAATTTGTATGTAAGAGTTTTGGCATGTTTCAGTGGTTGAATTGACAAGACATTTTTTCTGTGGGATATTTGTAAATAAAGCCCTTTTAACAAGGGTGCTGAAAAACACTGTCAACTGCATCCCACACTTCCCAGCTGAAGTGGGACAGTAAGTTTAGGTTGATTGTTTTAAACCCAGCATCGGAGTATCTGGGATCCCATGTTTTTCCTCTAGCCACTAAATGAGACTTGGGTTTGATTTGCAGTGTATTGCAGTTCTATCAAAAATTTTCCTTGTCCTAAAAACATGAAAATTAAACTTTACTTTCCATCTTCAAGGAAGAATTTTGCTTTAAGAATAGCTCAGCTGTGTTTCAGAATTACAAGTGAAGGAGTGGGCTGCATCTCTCAAGTCTGCCATCCTGACTTCCAAGCTACAGTTTCCCTAGGTAGATTTAAGCTCCTTGTCCCCTTGTGGGTGATGCTGCTAGGACAGAGGAGGGAGATGAAGTGGGCAGCTGAATGTGTGAAGCCCATCTGATCAGTGGTCTTCACCATTTTTAGGTAGTCTAAGTAAACTGCTCAAGAAACAGAGTCCGAGACCTACAAAAGCCAGGCAGACTATGTTAGGAATGGTGATCTAGCTTCCACAAGAGTCCTCTTCCATTAAGAGGATTTAATTGCAGTTGTAAGGAGCGCTAGCCCCAGCAGAGATTTAATTGTGCCTGTGAAGTATCAACACAAACTGTTCTGCTTTCTCGTCGTCTTGTTAATTCCTGATCACTGAAGCCCAACTGTTGGCTGAGTATGTTGTACGTTGGGTGCTATTTATTTGCAAGAACTGTGAATGAAGAGAAGTTAATATTTCATCTTAAGTCTCTTAAGTGTGGGTATTTAATGGCACACTGCAGCCGGGATAGCAAACAAGCCATCTGTCATGAACTGCACTTTTTAGCAAATAATTGTAGAACTGTAAGTATAGATAGAAGTAGAGTTGTAGTAGATAATAGTTGTAGAGTTGTAAGAGGTCAAATACTTTAAAATGGTCCATGTCTTGTTGCTTGCCTGACAGGTGAGAATTAGACCTTCACTCTTCTTTCAGTGCTGTATTCCTCACTGCAGTGATTAATCCTCCTTCCATTCAAATGGGTGTTCCTTCATTTTCTAAGTTTCACCTTTTCCTCTGCTCACATAGGATAGTAACTTACTAGCGCTAACTGGTTGGAAACAAAGCCTATAGAACAGATTTCCAGTCTGTTTTTGAAATTAAATATTAATAAATTATCTTCTGTATTTCTGCAAGAAAAGGCTTCAAATTTTCAGAATTATTTCTGCTTTATCTGGCCCTTACAGGAAGAAATTACTATTGCCCACCAGTTTCACTTTTCTGATGCGTGGGGTGGTTGGCCTACCTGATGTAACTAAAATGTGAACCATACCTGTGACTTTATTTATTAGATATGATACTCTTCCTACTGCAATTAAGTTATATTCTGATTTCTGCATTTTCTACTGCTTGATGATAATAACAAAAAAAATCACAAACTGCCCCTTGGTGCTCCTTTGCTCATAGCCCCTAGCTTCAATTACTACTTTTGAAGGATCATTATTAGAAATGCTCTTTGCAATGTTAGTCCCATCCTTCTGGAAACAGTTTGAATGCAATAGGGCTGTCTTAAGGTATATTGGAGAGAAACTGCTTACAAACCTGTTGCAGGTTTTGTCCAGAAAGAATAGCTTTACATCTTGATCCCTTTGCCACATACACCTTTCTAAAGGAGAGCAGTTTTATTGATAAAGGTATTATTTAAGCAAAACTGACAATATTTTAAGGACCCGTGACAACCAATCCCAGTAAAACCAGGACTTAAATTGAATTCAGAAGAGATGTCACACATAATGAGACATTGATACAGACTTTTACTTTTTTTTTTTTTTTTATCCACTTCTGTATTTGCTTGAGATGATTCATTCTTCTAGTGAAATCCTTCTAGGAAGGATTCCCCGTGGTCCTCAAAATTTTGCTCTTTCTCTGTATTATTAAAGTTCTTCTTTCTCTGTTATTACAGTCTCTTTTTGGCTGAGATCCTCTTTGATTTCTCCCAAAGGATCCTTTAAAAAAAGTAAATGCAAGAGCAAAGCTCCTTATTACTGATGTTCACAAAAAGAATTGCTTTAGTAATTCCTTAATTCCAAAAACTTTTAGAGATGATATGAAATGCAGGTTTTCAGCTTTTCAACTAAGGAACTTGAGGGCTCAGTAATGAGGTCAGACGTAGTGACACTGTTGCTAAAATCTGTTTTGGTTTTAAACCTTTACACTGGTTTATGGCAAAGCTTAAATGAGACTTTTTGTGTGAAGGTTTAATAAGAACTTGGAAAGCTGTGTTAAGTAATCTAATGAGCATAAAGACAGTCTTTCCTAGGCAATCTCAAAAGAAACTACTTTATCTCATTTGTGTGTTTGTGCATGCCCTGAGGTGAGGATGAAGAATTAATCCAAGAGAGGACTTCACATCAAAAACTTTAATGCAAATGTTGTAATACTGCAACTTTCTGGGAAAATTTGGTGGTTGTCAGGTAAAGACAAAGAATGTGAGCAGACAAGCAAATGCCAATTACTTACCCCTTTTGCTTCACAAAGCATGTTTTTGAATGGTGTTTCCTGAAATGGCTTTTACTTTATAAAGCATGAAAAGGAGATGACAGAATATACACAGCTCTAACATTTTTTTGTAAAAGACTGTGTCTAGGACTCCGCAGATCTGCTTCAAATGCATCTCTAAGAACATGCAACAGAGGCAGGTACCAAATGTAGGCTTTGAGTATTAGAAAACAGAATTGTGCAATCAGTGGGCAGACTGGATGTCTGATCCTCTATTGCAGATTTCTGCATGCTGATACTAGTTTAGTCATCTCCCTCCACTGTTAACCACCTACTTGAGCATTGAATTCAAGAGCAAATCAAAGCCCCTGGTGGAGATAAATCGGAAAACTCAAAACTGTTTCTCCACCCACAGTTTCCCTACTAGTTGAAAGAGCATTATGATTATGTCTTTTTGCAGAGAAGTGTCTGGGATTAAACAACAGGCTGATCTGGGACAGCTAGTGCTTATTTCTCCTCAGTGGAGGAGAAAGGGTTGAGGAATCAGACAAGAATCATGACCAGATTGTCAGAGAGGGGACAACGTCTCTTCTCAGTTTTGCCCTTGCTTTATGAAGAAAACCCACACTGATTGTAGCAAGATGAGGTGGAAAATGGATACTTGAACCACTCTGGCCATAGCCGAGAAACTAACTTAACCGGGGCTGCTTTTTTCCAGCTAAAATCCTGACAAAGTTTGCTTACACCTGTCAAGGTAGAGGTTCCTTTCTGCCATGTGGCACTTTGTCACTCTGTTAATATTCTGGTAGTCAGTAATAATATGGATAGTGGAAGAAGAGGCTTTTGTGTGATGAAAACAAGGATGTGAGTGGGCATGTGCCTGGCAGGCAGTGGTGTATGACTGCAGCTAGTGTGGTCATGCTAAGCTAGTCAGCTGGAAACCAGTGAAGAGCTGGTAACAACTGCTAAAGCATTGACATGAGTAATGGCTGAAGTCCATACATGTGGCTGTGGTATAGCCAGTTAAGGTATGCCTATATAAGGTGTGAACATGCCTTGGATTGCACAGGGGATCAGTCAGTGTCTGGATGAAATGCATACCTTCTCTCCTGCTTCTGATTTTGTCTTGCTTTGTTCTTCTAAGAATTCAGAAAATGCCTCCAAGGTATGCTCCCCAGCATAGGCCACCTCCTGAAAGAGTATTAATGTTAAATATTTAACTGTGTACAGAAAATGCTGGGAAAACCAGCATAATCACCTGGAGGATTTCAGTTCTGTAGGCTGAACAAACTCTAGATTTATTTTTTTGCTCAGTTTAGAAAGTGAGGGCAGAGGCACAGCAGGTTCCAACATCATCTGAAATGCAAGTGTAAAGAAGAAATACATGTATATCTCTAAGAAGAAAAGGATTTGTATCAAAAGCATACCTATTACTATATAATGCCAGTTTGGGATCCTTCCAACTAGTGACATTAGTGTCTTTTCTGTGTTTAAACATTTACAAGATGTTTTAAAGTGCAGAGTCTTAAGTGTCCAGTCATCATATTTAAAGTTAAGGATTTCGATGGAAATTCAAATTCTAGAAAAGTTTTGAAATATACAGTCTAAAAGTACCATCTGTTGCACAGCTTGAACGGGAGTAAGATGAGCAGTGACATTAATTTTCTTATACTTCACCTTAAGTTGAGGGTTTAGTGAGGATTTTTCTCTGAGGAAGTTTAATGGAAGAAGCACTTTCAGTCTAGAACTTTCTCTGAGTAGGTCTGGGCCCCATACTGTATTTTAAAGGTGTCACCCCCACATACCTTTACTGTCTGGAAGTACAAAAGGATCTTGCACAGGTCTTTTAACAGAAAGTTATAGAAGCTCCTGTGCATGACCTTGGGAATTGGTTGCTGTTACCTGAGTATATTTAGAAATAAGCAGAGGCCTGTTCTCACTCCCACAGGGTTAAGCTCAGTTACTCCCACAGAGACCAATAATGCTGTGTTACTTTGCTCTAGTTACTCTTATGCTTGATTTGCGTTCAAAGGACTGTAAACAAAACACCTTCATTCTCTGATGAATTCACTAAAAGTATACACAGCGTTGATATTTCCATTCAGCGAGGTATTGTCTTGTAATGAAAAGCGTAGCAGCACTGAAGTTATTTTTTATGTTTGCAAGGTTAAGTTTCTAGAGAATGCTTATTTGATTCCTGCAGAGGTAATTAATATTCTTGGATGAGTTTTGATTTTTAGCAACTCTGATGATAGCTGCTAGAGCAATTTCTCAGAGCCTGAAGACCTGTAAAGCTGGAGAAGCAGCTGATCCCTGTACTGGTTACTGAGGCTGTGTCAACACTTGTTGTTATGCAGTGCATAAGACTATATAAATGTTATTTTTCTCACTTAATCCATAGAAACAAATAGAATCATATTAAATCCACCTGAAAGGCTGCACAATTTTGGCTTAAATTTGGAGTGGATGATGCAGTGGATGTTTTTTCAACATCTTCACAGCTGGAGCTCAGATGATGCCTGATCACTCCCTCCTCAAGGTAATTCATCAGATTTACTGTCTTGTTCCTTCATCTCTGGCTATAACTGTTCCCCAGCATAGAAACACTCAGTTAGTGCTTTGGAAAACCAGGCACACACTGAAATGTCTGCCTCATCCAACTCCACTTATCTCCAGTTACCCTGAAGTGGCTTCTGATTTTAAAATGCTGCCATGCACCTAGTTTTGCCTCAGAGGAAGAGGGTGACATCATTAACTTCAGGAAAAGCTGAACCTGTTCTTAAACAGACTAAAGAATGACAAACCACTGGAAATATAACAGTTCATAGCCTGGAGACCTAGCAGATACTTCTGTTTGGAGGAGGATAGTATCTAATATGACCTCATCAGGTGAGAGTGCTTGGAAGGGACTGCATAGTAACATGTTCTGCCCATGGCTTTGCCCTTAAGGGATTATAAGGGTGTCTGTGGTAGCCAGAGAACATGGTAACCCTATTCTAGAAAGCAGCTTTGGGTCATGTTACGTGAGCCACAATTTGCTTGGCTTATCAGGAGCAGATTCAAACTTCTTTACATACATTTTGATATGCTTTCTAGAGTCTGATTAGTTACTTCATCTTCAGAGTTCCTACTTCTTCTGCACTAGTGTTCATCCTTACACCCTTAAACAACAGGAAGGATCAGTAGAGGCAATGTTTCTAACACCAGCAAAATACCAAAGGCTAGAGAAGATGTCTGTGTAAAATCAAGGTTGCATCAGGTGGTGTTGTTTGACTGTATATATTTCCTGTTCCTCTTTCTTCATGATGAATGTAACAGTTTCTTTTCAGCTCTAACCCCCTTCTATTGTTCTTTTCATGGCCAGAATAAGGGAGTAGGGATTGTAATTTTGGGGAAGTACCTATACACTATACAGTAAATAACATGGTAGATACCCTTAGCCTTGGCACATTGTGGTACTCTTTCTGTATCCTGTACTCTGACTTGGGTTAGCTTCTACAAAAGGGCAAGTATACATGGGACAATTCCCAGTATAAGTGCTAGATGGGTAAGAAATGACTGAGCTGCGTCAGTGACTACGTATTAACAGGCTGAGTGTGTCTTGGATCATTTCTGATTGTCAGTAGTGAGTGAAGATGTCTGTGGCCAGCTGTTCATGTAGTGCCATAATAAAGAAGGCCAGACTGCTTGGGGCTGCAAGACTGCAAATGTCTCCAGGATACCTCCACTGGTAGACAAGTGTAAGTTAAAATCTCCGAAGCTGAGGGAGCTAGTATAAAAACATGGTGCACAAGGAAGAAGTTGAGATTTCAAATACTGTTTAGTTTCAGGGTGTTTGTAACTATGAATCAATCCCTTAATAGTTAAAGTTGTTACTGATATTTTTTTGACAAACTGACATTTATTATGAGCATTTAATGCGTTTCTGTTTTTATGCATATGTGAGTGTGCAGGACTGCAGTTCAGTTCATTAGAAGCTGTGCATGCACATCCAAGAGGAAAGTCTCTCCCTCGAAGATAAAATGAGGACATGGGCAAATGTCTTAGAATGTAATTTAAGTTTAGGACTAAGAAGAAAAATGAAAAGCTTAGTAATGTCTTAATTATAACAGTAGCTTTTTTTTTTTTTTTTGCTTCAGAGATATTTTCTGTTTACTTAGATCATCTGTGTAGATGGAGGAATGTAACTAATATTTTCATCTGTCTCTTTCACCAACGTTTTCTGATTGTGTAACAGCTGATGCATTAGATAGCATATTGTAAAGATCATTGGTCTTAACAACAAATATTTCTTCCCAAATGATGCTGTGACACTGGAATGAAGTAAAATTACTGGCATAAGTGTATAGAATAAAGTTTTGAGATTTGGGATTTTGTGAAAATGTAGAGGATGTATCAAGAGTAGTAACAGTGTTTTATAGGCTACAGTCACACCTGCTCCAGCAACAACTGGCACAGGGTAGTTCTATGAGAGTACATCTCTTGTCATGGTTTGAAGTAAAAAGGCGCTGCAAGGATTAGGAGGTATCTGTAGGTTCAATCTGAGTTGAAACTCAGATGCAACAGGCAGATTGGAGAGTTTTAAACAGCAGAATATAAGGCTGTAATGAATTGTAGGTCCAAGTCAGTAAATGGTACATGGACTCTTGCCACAGCCTCACACATAGGAGATGATAGAAGGGTTCCTCCTCTAATTCAGGTTCTTGCCAGCAATGAATCCAGTGCTGAGTAGAGAAGGACTGAAGATTTCTTGCTTAAAGGACTTGCTTCTCACCATGAGGCATGTGCAAACACACACATGCATGCATGCATATCTATCCCCCTTTGGGGTGCAGGTGTGTCTCCATGTACTTCCCTAACAGCTTCTCACCTGGTAATCTGGTCCAGCAGGAAAGAGTCTGAAGAAGGGATAGCGATCTACTCCAACAGACGATATGTCATTTGCTGTGACATCTATCTTTGCAATGATTATGTCTTTGCGACTTTCATATTGCTCTCCTAGTTTATTCCAGATTGGCAGGAGTTTCCTGCAGTCATAGGACCAAGGGGCATCTGCAAATTTAAAAACAGAAGTAGAAGGATTTGTTTGGCAGTTTGGCAGAAGAGCATGTGCAATCTCCAGGACCCATTTAACCCTTAACAGAGTTTTAGATCTCAGTTATGATCAGTCTCTACTTGAAACCATTCACCCTTTATGAATTTAATGAGTTTTCATGTAGTGATAACTAGCTATTCCCTAATGCATTTCTGATAGCAGTGCTGCTTTAGGTCTATTTAGCCTTTTACGACTATACCAAACACACACCACTTGTCATATGACTTTGCTGGAGAGGTGCACCAGATAACCAATGCAACCCAAGTAGGTTTTGCATCTTTCCTGTGGTGAAATACTTGCCAGAAGTACAAAATGCTGTCTGCATACTAAAATTATCTGTGTTCATGAAGTATGCTATATTTACACTAAAAGGAGGAGTTTGAAGTATGGTGGTGTTTTGACTGCTGAGAACCCAGTATCCCTTTAAACAGCACACGGCAATCCTGGGGCACTTTCCTGAATTCACTGCATTCTATTTGCCAGCCTTTCATTTCTAGAGGACTTTGGTTCAATTACTGCTTAGATCAGTTTGTTCATAATTTTAAAATATAAAAATAACTTGTGTGAATGACATGGCTGCAGCCAACAGGGAGGATTGCAGGAATGTGCTACCTTTCAGAATTTGTGAAATTCAGGGCAGCTAGTTGTCTATATTTTTTGTTAATGCTCCATGTTTGCTCTACTAAAGTCTCTAAGGCACAAACTAATCCCTGTTGGCTGGTACAAGGATAGGGCAGGGGTTTCTTTTTAGGAAGAGTCAAGCAGAAAAGCCACTTCCCTTGCTGACAGAGGAGGGGGGGAAAAGAAGTTGCAAATTGTGAAACTACAACTCCTATCTGGGATTTAATCCTAGATTATTATAACCAGACAACCTCATTTAACTTGCCCTCTGTCCTTGGAAGACAGCCTGACTCGTACTGTACAGTACACTGTAATGTTCCATGGTACAAGATGATGTTTTAGTGCCATTTTGTCTCTCAGCACTGAGATTTGATATGACCTTGACAAATGTTTACTGAAGGGATACAGAGTTATTGAGTGCAACTCTTAAATCAGCAAAGGTATCACTGTTTCCATAGATATGCTACAAATTTTTCTTCAATGCTTTCATTGGACAACAAAAATTCATTAAGCTTGGCTTCTGTTAAGTGCAAAGATTAGTTTGGTATGTAAGCATCAGTTTCTGTTTTTCATTTCCAGTTGATCATGTTAAAGCAACTTAAAACCTGAGTAACACTTACAAAACATGACAAACACAGTCATTGTCTTATTGAAGACTATTCTGTTGAAATTCTTGCCAACAAGCACTTTGACAGGCATCTTGTCCCAGTCCTCTGGAATTTCTTCGCTAGAGAGATGTAACTAAGGAGAAACAGAAACACTGCTGTGAAAGTGCAGGGAACACTGAGAAACGGTACTCAGCTCAATTTAATATGAGACCCATGGGATATTCCTTTACCAAAGGGTTGGGTTTTATATATATATATATATATATATATGCCACCACCTTCTCTCCTCTCAGTGGAGAGCTGGGATCTTGCACTCCTGCATAGTTGCTAGTTGGAATTACCTGTCTCTTTCTCAAATACAGAGTCTGTAGCAGATTATCTGAAAACTACCCTTTGGAACATGTTTACATTCATTGTCCTGAATTCTTGTTGCCCAGTGTTTAGAAGGCTAGACTACTGAAAAACTTTACTATTGTGTGCTCTTACAAATGATGTAAAACACCCAAGCACTGCTGCTTAAATCTCCTTCACCACCAGAGTCCCCACATGACTCCTACAATTTACAGTATACTAGCTGGCAATTTCTTTTGGTTTATAGCACAGTAGTAGAAAGGCACATGTTCCCCATGGAAGCAGTTCCCTGGTGGGAATGTGCCACTCCAGCAAGATCTTGGTGGAGAAGAGGCAACATCCCTATATCTTCTGCCCTTCTGCCCCCCTCCAACTTTGAAATCAGGAACTACTATTCCAATCTCTTAAATTCTGTTTTCTGTCAGACTGACTAATTCATCTTTTCTCCTCCTGATGGAAAGAAAAGTAAATCACCCTGAAGAGTACTGAATAAGTAAAGCATATTAATAGACTTTTCATGAGTGTGGAGGATGATACCTCATTATGACAACAAAGACTGTATTTACAGTATGAACTCCCTGTGAAAACTTACTCTGTTAAACTTGTTTACAACAGATACTAAATCTTATTCCACTCTGTCAATTTTCTATTTACCGGACTTCTCTGTAACCTCAAAACCTATAGCAATTACTGTTTGCATCTCTCCCAGCTCAGGGAGACATGCAAACTATATCTCAATTCTAGTATTGGAAAGATTGAGACATAGGGAGTTTTTAATCCATTAAAATAGATCAGCTGAAATCAACTAAATTACTGGTCCATAAATGATTTATCGAGCTTTTACAATCCACCTCAGTTGTTAAATACAGAGGAGTGCTCTGTCAACAACTGTAAACGAATGCATTAGAGCAAGATTAAGTTAATACCAATGATTTGAACAGCACACTTCTAATTAATAGATCTGCAAAACATCTTTTTTTTTAGTGTTTAAGCTGGTGTAGTGAGGAGCATCTCATTCATAGTGGACATACCTTTGCTTTTCCATTTAGGTAGCTCCAGCAAAATTTTTTTAGGTTCTCCACAGTCACCTCATCTGCTGGCATTTTGTACTTTGCATCACTTGTCAGATTTAGGATTCTCACTGCAGGAACATCAACCTCCCTGATGCGAAAATACTCAAAAACTCGTCCATTCCTTGTTTCATTAGTATCCACCAAGACAAACATTACCTGATAATAAAGAGAGAATCATGCATCTGTTTGAGTCTTTGAGCTTTGATTTAGCCCTTCTGGAAGAATGGACTGTGGAGCTTGGCAGTGGCTTAGGATCTAACCTTAAATGCAAGAAATTGTGTAGAACCATTTTTTGATCTCGGTCCAACAACGAGCAGCTCTGTGGACTTTATTGTACCTTTAGCCTAGTTAATAACAAATGAAGCAGCCAAAAGGAATGGAGCTTTTCCCTCTGTCCTTTCACAATGGTTTGCTATCACCTATTTAGTAACAATTCCAAATTACTTCTCAAAACTCTTATTGTTCTTTCTAATAAATCTCAACAGAACAAAATTGCTGAAACACCTGTAATCTCTAAGTCTTTGCCAATACTGAAGTGTGATACTTTATTACAAGATTGCTTACCATTCTTCACTGTCATTCTACACTGTCACTGTATACTTGGAGCAGCAGTAGCACCACAGTGATTGACAACATAAGACTGAAATGCTTCAGTGTGTGACTGCCTTATCCCTGTTTGTATCAATGCAAACAGAAGTGCTGCAAGCAAGGCTGTACAGATACCTTGCAATATTTCTTGGGCTTTGTAAATGGTTCCAGCTCTTGATTGAGACAATACTCTGAGATCCTTATGGCATTTCCTGGTGGTGACAGAAATTGCCAGAACCTTACTAAAACTGTCTTTGGTTGGAAGTCGCTCCTAGAAAGTCACATATGTAAAATCAGAAACACGTTTATTTGGATCAGCTGTTGGTTTGTGTGCTCTTTGTGTTTTAGAGAATCATTTTCAAGTGAAGTTCATTTTTCAGCTTGTGTCCTTAACAAATTCAAAGAAAAGTTACTGAAACTGTTTTTAAATGGTTGGGTGGACTTAGAAGATGGACGATGTCAGTGTACTTTTACCAGTGATGTTTGCAAGTGGTTTTCCATTGATCTTGTGGAGCTCTTGCAAAGCAGGATTCAGTATTACAAACCTTTCCTCTAAATTCCGCAGCAGCAGACTTATAGTTTTCATAAATCGCACTGAACGTCTCTGAGTTTGTTGGCGTGAACAGCAGGATATGATTTTCAACAGGGATATCAAAAATCTTCACAGATGTCTGGGAAACAAAAGACACAGCATCTGTTCCAGTCTTTGTAAGCAGAAGTGAATCAGAGGCTCAAAGTAACAGTATAATTCAGTTCTGCTATTGCAGATTTTGATCTTTAAGACTCAGTTCCCAATCATTTCCATAACTGTTAAATGCTTTGCATTGTTTTAAAGAAGATAAAGTGAGAAGAATCAGCAGCTGCTGAGTGTTCTCTGTTCTAGGAAAAACCTCAGTGTTATTCATAGACTTTTTTTTTTAACCAGTCAGAAAGGCCTGATGTGATCTCCTAATCTGACCTCCTGTGTAACACACTGAAGAATTAATGCTAAAACTGTACTGAAAATAAAAGGTGGTGTTACTCAGGGAGGCCCAATTAGCAGCTGCAGGAGCTAGACCTGCCTGGGGTACTTCCTTACTTCCTTCACTTTTGGATGGCCTCAGCAGCTTATTTCTCCTTCCCTGCCAGAGCTCCCCTTTTGCTCTTGCCACCCCATGATCAGAGGCAATGGTGGTGGCTCCCAGGCAATCAAGTAATTAATAGAATACCAGGTTGGAAGGGACCTCAAGGATCATCTATTCAAACCTTTTAAGAAAACAAAAAAAAAGTTTTAAAGTGATAGTCCAGCACCCTGTCAAGCTGAGTCTTAAGTGCCCAATGCAGGGGAAGCCAACACTTCCCTAGGGAGATTGTTCCAATGTCTAACTGATCTCATGGTGAAAAATTTCCCTTTGGAATCTTCCCAGGAGTGACTTGTACCAATTACCCTTGTCTTTTCCATGTGACTCCTTGGAAAAAGGGAGTCTCCATCTTCTTGGTAGCCACCTTTTATGCTGGAACATGGTAATAAGGTCTCCCCTAAGCCTTCTCAAGGCTGAACAGACCCAGTTTTCTTAGCCTTTCTTCATATGGCAGGTATTCCAGTCCTGTGATCATCCTTGTGGCCCTGGACCCTCTGGACCCTCTCTATCCTGTCTACATATTTTTTTGTATATTGGGGACCAAAACTGAATGCAGTACTCAAGACACAGTCTGACTAGTGCTGAGTAGAGTGGGATAATGACTTCCATATCTCTTCTGGTGATGTGCATGTTAATACAACCCAGTATCCTGTTGGCTTTCTTTGCTGCTGCAGCACACTGTTTACTCATGTTGAGCTTGTTGTCCACCAAGACCCCTAGGCCCCTTGCCACAGGGCTGCTCTCCAGCCAAGTGGATCCCAGCCTGAGCTGCATTCCTGCATTATGTATTCCCAAGTGCAAGACCTTACACTTTTCTCCATTGAACTTCATAAGGTTCCTGCTAGCCCACTCCCCCAGCCTCTTCAGGTCTTCCTGGAGGGTGGCTCTCTCTTCTGGAGTGTCAACTTCCCCACTCATTTTGATGTCATCTGCAAACTTCATCAGGGTGCTCTAGATCCCAACATCCAAATCACTTATGAAGATATTCAACAACATTCAGCCCAATATTGATCCCTGGGGGACTCCACTTGTGACTAGTTGCCAGTTGGAGAGAGAACTATTTACTACCACCCTCTGGGTACTCCATTGGTCTTGTTGTCTTGGTTTGGGGGTCAGTAACAGATGCCTACTGTAAGGTCTCCCTTGGAGATGACCCTTCTGGTTTTGATCCAGAGGCATTTGATAGGACTTCCACAGTTACCATGGCTGACTTCTATACATTCAAGGCTCTCCTTAATACAGAGTGCAACTCCTCCTCCTCTTCTATGCTGTCTGTCTTTACAGAATAGCCTATAGCTGTCTATCACGATCCCTGAATCACATGAGTTGACCCACCATGTTTCAGTTGTTCCTCTAATATAACTTTCTGACTGGGCACAGACCTCCAGTTCTTCCTGTTTGATTCCCAGACTCCATGTGTTGTTATACATACATTTTAGGTGGCCGGTCTTTTGATTCTCATTTAGGGAGACAGCTTGAGGCACATATTACACTAGTCTGGTTGACCTGATTTATTCCCCAGTTGTTTGTGGTAGTGCTAGTGGTGTGGGCACTGCTATTTTGGATCCCTCACCATGAATCCTTCAGTTTGAAGCCCTCCTCACCAAGTAGGCCAGCCTGCTACCAAAGATTCCTCTGCCTCTTTTAAAAAGGTGGATTCCATCCCTTTGTAGCAGGTTGTAGTCCTCATAAAAGGTCCTGTTATCATAAAAGCCAAAACCCTCGTCGCAAGACGAGCCACGCAACCAGAAGTTGGTCTGCATTATAAGTCTATTCCTGTCTGTCCCAAATCCATGTCTTCTCCTTCCTACATGCACCAGCAACAATTATTGCTGGTTTCTTCCTTGTCTTGGCCCAGTGGACCCAGTTGCTGCATGGGAGTGAAAAAGCTTGAGCCAGGATTAGGGATTCGCTTTCCAACATTCCACCTTGCCTAGCTGATGCAAAAGCAGCCCAAACCTTCATGTTGGCTTCACAGGAGGGAGCGTGTTCAGGCATGTTCAGTTTTTGGCTAGCCACTCCCATCTCCTGTAAGAAACAACATCTTGACAGAGGGAAGCATCCTTTGACCTAGATTAGACCAAGAGCTTGCCTGTTGGATTCTGCTGGTGTTTCTAGATGTGCTTAGAACTGGCCAAGTCAAATAAGCAAACAAAATTCTCAAATGCTGAGGAGCAGAACATCTCTCTAGGTCCCTTTCTGCATAGATTCCCATCTTTCTCCTGTGACTTTTGTTAATGCAGTAAAATACACATACCTCAAGATTATATTCAGTGACTAAATCCAATGTAAAGGTTTTGATTAGCCTTGTTAGATCCAGTTTGTTCTGTCTGCCGTCTTCCAGCACTTCATTATGCACAGGTTTTCCCTTGGACAAATAGTGAAGTTTGTGAGGTTGTTGGTCATATCAAGTAAAAGCAAAGAGATTGTCTTTACTCTAAAATATTGTTTTCAGCTTTGCTGATGTATAATCCTCAGTAACTAAAATTCCATACCTTTTAAAATAAAGATTACAGAGCATTACAGAGCATTTGTAGCTAAAATTCAAGGTACAGCTGACAGTTTTAATTTGCTTCATAATCATAACATACTGAAAGAACTTTCTCTCTACACACATGTGTTTATAGACATATGCCCACTCAGGATGGCCTTGTTCTATTTCATAGCCTAAATGTTGGTGCTACTTCTTTGTAGTTTTGTTCTTGATGTTGGCCACTTCTGTTGTGGATTGGAGGTAAAGAAGATTCCTGGCCAAAAGCAATACAAAGGAGAAGAGGTGAATGTCTGCAAAACTCATTGAACATGGCAGCATGTGTTGGTTAGAACACAGGCTAGAAAATAAAGCAATTTTATCCAGATCCTTAAACATAAATTAGGAGCCCGAATGCAGGCAGCCAGATGTAAAATATGAGTTGTCTAAAGGTTGCTGTTTGCCTCCTGCTTGTCTCTCTTGTCTGTAAATGCAATATTTTTTATGTTTGTGTGGTTTTTTGTTGTTGTTTGGTTTTGTTTGTTTTGTGGATTTTTTGTTGTTGCTGTTTTTGGTATTGTGTGTTTTGTTTGTTTGATTTTGTTAGGGTGTTTGAGTTTCAACTAGGAAATCATTTAACTTGAAAAATTCCCAAAACGCCTTCCCATAGCCCAAAGCTGCCATGGCAGCTCAGTGCATCTTGCCTGCTAGGCTTTTGTACTCCTACCTTCTTAAACACAACAAGAGTGTTCTTTTGGATGCCGTAGTTATCATGGACGTCCTTGCTGGCCGTCATTCCAAACGGCATCTCTGGCACATCTCTTGCTGTCTCACAGAAAATTTCCACACTGTCACTGTGAAGTTCCTAGGGCCAGAAAGAGTATTTGTTAGGACTGCATCCTGGTAGGTTGCATAGGAGTCAGAGCAACATATGAGGCAGGCCCTTCAAGGATTGTGATGTAGAGAGGAGAGTGTAATTGTAAAGTGGATGCAGTTTGCCATGATTACCTCCAAGGGGAGAACTTCACAATAGGGGAGATCCTTGGAGTGCTGTGACACCACTCGTGCGTTCACCTTTCCAGCTAGTCTCCACTGGCTGGGCCAATATGGTCCCTTATGTCCTTCTTGCACTAATCCCATCTGCCCTGCACTCCCCAGGCATTTCCACGCTCTGCAGAGACTTTGCAGATGGGGGGTGGATCTTGCCAACAGCTGCTCCCCTGACATGGCCCTGCTGCACAGCCAGCAGGATGTGATGGATTAGAGAGGAGGGCTCTCTGCTTGCAGGAGGACCTGGCTGATGTGTTTGGTGCTTTGAGTGAGTGCTTTTCAAGGTAGGGACCTTGACTCCTACATCTGTCAAATAGTCACTGTGCTGTCCACCCTCAAACTAATAGTAAATAAGCATGAAAAAAGGTAGCAGGGCTTCCAGATTAGATTTAATCAGACCATTCTTTTATGCTAGATGACTAGTAATTTATGTGCTGAGACCTCCCAACACATCCTGGCACTCACATTTCTGAACAATCTGTGAGTAATAGAAGGCCAAATACAGCTCTTTATTAACTTGTACACTGTTTTGTTGGCTTCCACCCATTGGATTTCCGACATGCCCAAGCTAATGCTCATCTACTGTCACTTCAGCCCCTGAATGAAATCACAGAGACCAGCCAAACACATCTGCAGGCAATACTTGCTATCAGTGTGGTTCAGGGAACTCTCCAGCACTGCTATGATAGCAAGGACTTCTCTGTCTGTCCCAGCACTGGAAAACTGCCTTCCTTCGTAAATAGCTGCAAGCAGATTCCTGCAAAGCAAAATTCTGGGCACTCTGACCATTTTCACAGTTTGTCCTATTATGCTGTATGTGTTCACCAGCTTTGTTACTATGAGGCATTTTGATAATGAATCCTGTTTTCCACATCCATAAAACTTGGACTATCTACTGTAGCCAGCGTGTTTGGGACCCTATCAGTTCAGGTATCAGTCCAGACACAGTGCTTTTAACTGGACAGAGAGATATCAGAATAAAAATCTCTTCAGTTAGAGAAAATCCTTGACTGAATATGTCAGATACTAAAGATTTCAAGGACACATTGAAAAAGCGGGAAAAAATTGTTCCTATTTCATTGACTTCTGACTGCAGGCCTTCTGACAGCTAAAATTTATTTTGTACCATTTGACTATTGCTCTGTATCATTCAGCCCCAGACCCTAGAATCTTACTCTGCTCTGGAAACTAGCAGGGATTTCCTTGAGAAAGGATTACATGAATTGGATCATATAAAGCATGATATTTCTTATCTATGTAGATTTCTTAGCTGGCAGGAACTAAAAGCCACCATTGGTGTGATATTCATGGAGCTGTGCCCTGCCATCTGAGCTTCACTGAAGTTGTTTAAATCATCAAATAGAAAGATGAAGAAAAGGCACTCTAGTACATTAGACAATTTTTACTGCTTTTTTTTTTATAGACCTAAGCTGGAGAGGAACATTCCCTCACCATAACAGCCTGCTGCTATTCATGTCTATGATCTTGTACCATGTTTGAATAGCAATGCACTGATCAGGTAACCCTAGATTTTTAAAACAGTTAGAACTCTGGGGTGAGATTACAACTTTCTTCATTTGGAGACTCCAGTAGCAGTGTAACCCACACCAGCAATGGCTTGTCTCTCCAAAGGATGAGTTAAGTAAGGATAGGTAGGTCAAGAATTCTGCCCTCTTCCTACCAGCCACTAAATTTGGGATGATTTGGCAGAAGCCCTTTCTCTGAGGATACAGGAAAGTCTGCTGTGACCAAGGCTGTGCAAACACTGCTGTAGCAGCATGCTCTTGGAAGCAGCTCTGAGAGTGATAGAAGTGCTTATCCAGACATGTGAAAAAGTAGACAAATAAATTAAAAAACAATGCAGAGAAAACTGACAGCCTGTTTTTTCAGTTGAGGTCTAGGTTTTTTGAATGTGTGGAGTTTGGTGGTGATGGCAAGCAGTATATCCTGAAATTAGAACAGCAACCAGCCTTTTGATTTTTCCAGTGAATTACCTTAAAAAAGCCAATCACTGCCAAATCATCAGCATTTATGATGGCTTCAGCCTGATCAGTCGAGTTGATTAGAACAGTGCTAGGTCCTGTTCTTCTTTTCACCCATGTAACAAAGGCTGAAGCCTGTCTGACTCCTGTGGAAGGAAAAGAGAGTTAAAATGACCATCAAAATGATTAATAGAAACTTCTGTGCAATCGGGATAGAGGCAATGGAGGTGCAGAAGGATGCTGAATGCAATTGGACTTGAGTTCTCTAGGACTGAGGTCAAAGCTGATTCAAAGTGGGCTTGGAGCATCCAAATTCAACCTTGGGTATTAGTCACCATTTAAAGCATTGCTGACTCTAGATGATCAACAGTGGATCAGTATGGTGTTTTCTGAGACCTCTGTAAATGGCTGTATGACTAATTAACTTCTTAAATCACTGTTCTGCAAGACTTCATGTGTCCCAAAATCACAGTAAGCTGTAAAGAGATATAGACCTGAAGTCTAATCCAAAATTACTTCAAACTAATTGCAGATTTGATTGCTGACTATTCAATTAAATTAGGTGTCAGGATTGTTCCTTCAGTGCTGCAGAAGGGATCTGATAGGGACAGAGACATGTTAAAATTCCTCTGTGGTGCTCTACCTTCACTGTTCAATTTAGACATAAGGAAAAAGCTGAAGTGTCGAAGTTGTCCTTTACTTCTGGGTTGTTCCATCTTTTGAGTTCCAAATTACTACTACCAGTTTTACTGAGATTAGTCATTCTATTTTGGTACATTCTCTTTGAGCTTTCAGGAGTTTTAGGAATCTCAAGCCTCTTTAAAAAATAAATTTCCTAGCTATCATGTTTTCAGAGGAACTGGAGACACAAATTTAGGGTCAGCTATAAAACCTCAGCTATAAAGCATCCCTTTAATCTCTGAGTATGACTTCCTTGTTAGAGCAGAGCAAGAGTCTGACAAAGGGTTAATGAAAATTACATATGAAAAAACAAAGTCTGTATGCTGTGAAGTGCTAGAGTCAAGATGTACAGTACAAGTGGATTATCAAAGGTGCAGGTCCTGGTACTGTGCATTTTAGCAATATGACAAGATCAAAATTGAGTCGGGCCATTTTACTGCTATCAAGACATTTTGCAGCAGGCTGCACGGCAGCTAGTTTAAAATACTATTTAATTTTTTTTTAAGGTGAAAAAGACAGGCATCCACTCTGGAGGGTACAGGCTGCAGAGCAAAGCACAGAGCAGTATCTAGTGGCCACATAGTGCTTGACTTCTGCTGTCTAAATGCAGAATTGAGGTTCTTGCAGTTTACATATGCAATATAACCCCTCAGTGTATTTTTCATGTGGTTAATCTTTTTATGGGATAGCTTTAAAGCTACAGCCTGTGTAGCTTGTTTCTAGTGGCCAATTCTGGCCTTGGAGTTCTAAAAGATTATTTTACAAAGCCTAGGATTTGGCTTTCATGCTATGCCCATTGCCAGGCCAACCATTCAGAAATTCTCTGTTCCATAAAATATTTGAGTTAATTTCTTTATTTAAGCAAAGTCTGCTGTTTCTTTTGTGTGGTATGGAGTATATACCAAGTTCTGTATGAGAAGGCATTGGATAGTCACCGTGCATTTTTCAGTTGCCTGTTCTTGGGGGGTTTAAAAGTCATGTGCAGTAAGTGAGATTTTATTAGTTGTACATAAGCAGTTACCAGTCAGTATTGGGGGTACTTGTGCCTCAAACAGTTGATGCTGTCTTGTACAAATGGCAGAGCAGAAGCCAGTTCCCTAACTTATTTCATCTTGCTAATAAGTGTGTGTTCAACAGCAGCCGTCTGCTGAAGGGTGACTATGTGCGTGTTGTGTTGTTATACTCTGTATTCAGAGGTTCTCACAAGCATGCCCGTCAAAGATGTTTGTCAGTTTAAAAGAGGTTTTCTTAACACCGCAGATTTAATCAGACACTGACAGTAGGAGCTTTTACTTTCGTGTCTCAGCACCTCTAATAAAAGTTCAGTATGGCAAATCACGCTTTCAGTGGTATTTGTGCAGAAGCTGCTGTTTGCACAAGTCTAGGTGATGGGAACTTGGTAACAAATTCAATAGCAAGGAGGAGGAAGTTACTAAAAATACTGAAGATCAGCTTTCAGCAGCAGCCACAGGGGGCTCAGCAGGGAGAGAAATCAGAGAACTTGGTTGTGTACAGGCTCAGGAGACAAACTTTAGGTTCCTTTTTTTGTTGGTTGTACTACACTTGTGACTCAATGCTATCTGCTCAGAGTATGCTAACAGATGGTTGGCCAAGTCGTGCAATTTTTGTAAACTCTGTAAAAGTTCATCATTTTAGGAAAAAAAACCCCAAAGACTAAATATCTTTGTATATACTCTCAGTGAAAGAAAAACTCTAATAAGGCCTGGATTTCCCAGGATTGCTCAAGTCAATCCTACCACAGTATTGTTTTCTTTGCTTAATAACTTTCCATAGAAGATTCCAAATTATTCCATGTTTTTTCTGAGCCACTTATGAGCTCCCTCTGATGGCTAAATTGCAAAACTCTTTTCCTTGGCTTAAAAAAGTATACCTATTATATTAAAGAACCTAGTGAATTGACAGTTTCTTGTGAGTTTTGTGTGAGATGCACAGAGTATTGCTCTAGCCTGCTTCTGTAGGCATGCTGCAGGTGGGTATTGCAGTGAACTAGAAGAAGTCAAAATAGAGCAGGTTGGAGTAACTCATTTGTTTATGTTTATGCTAAGTCATCTTGTTGAGTTGATTTTCTGTACTTGGTGTAACTACACCAGCAATTAATTGGGCTGTGTGGACTAAACATAGAGAAGCGCATTCAGTTACATACTAAGAAAATTAGTTCAAATCCAAGTTCTTGTATTGGTACAGAGGTAATTGTGTATTTAAAGTCATGGGCAAAATGAGCATGCTAGCTTGCATATGCTTTATCTGAGCATCTATATATTTCTTGTCAGCAGCATAATAGATAGGTACATCCTGCCATTACATATCATCTTGTCAGTGCAAAAGACAGTTTACCTTTGCAGTCTATGGGATCTTCCCTGCTGCCATCCACAAATAATTTCACAGTAGGAAATTCTCTAATTTTAAATTCTTTTCTCAAATCATGTTGGTGAGTGACATCAATTTTGCCAAACTGGATTCTTGGAGCTTCTTTTTTAAGCTGTCGTGCAGCCTCAGCAAATTCTTCAGACAAATTCTGAGATGATTGAGGTAAAGAAACATCTGGAAAATGTCAAAAGTGAATTGGTTACATAGGCTACAGCATGAAGCTTTCCAGTGGATGGGGTTGTTGTCAAGTAGTAGCTGGAAGGGTTGAGTTAGGTCTTTTATGATTCAAAATTAAATGAAAAATTATCTTTACTTTCTACTTCTTTGTATGGATGCTAATTGTTTTCCACTCCCCAAGTCCTTGTCCAGTCACAGTCAACAACTAGTGAGATTGCAATAGTCTTTTGTTGGGAAGAAATTATGTGGAATTAAAAAACAGTTTGACTGATTGACTATGAGTTAAAGGGAGGTCAAGGGTAGAGTTAGATATTACTCACATTAGGACGGTGATAAGATACCATTTTTGTAGGCACTTCATTGAGTCAAACCTTTGTAATGCAGAAAGTGCTTTTCCAGATAAGATAGGGAGGAAGGAAGGAGAGCAACAGAGTCTGGTCTTTCTGAGACCCAAAATCTATTTCTGTTGTGTGCCAGACCTTCTCTAGCTCAAACAGTGGTTGTGTTTGGAGGAAGAAGAGCCATCCTAGTCTGGGTCCTGGAGCTGAAAGTTGCATTAACATGAAAAAAAGCAAAGAAACTAGTCACACCTTGGCTGCTCTGTATTTAAATAAGAGTTAGAAGCCTGGAGCCCAGTTTTGCAGCTGGGGTTGAAAACAAAATGAATTTAACTTTCTTTTGATAAAAGCGAGTTACCCTATCTTGTTAAATTTGTTTTATTACAAATAGGAAAACTTTTTTTAGATTTCGCACAGGAAATTTTTATTTTCACCAATAGACTTTTTCAATAGAACAGATGAAAAATAACCTGTTAGTCTTGGTTTCATATATTTATGTGTGTCCTTGTGTGTAGATATGTGTATACACATATTCAGATAATATACTTACCCAAACACACACACACACACCTGCCAAAGCATTAATCTAACAAAGTAGCTGTCTTTTCTTTCCCAAAATTACAAATGCACTTCTCTACAGCCTAGCTGGTGAAGATGGTGCAATATAATTACAACCAAAACATGAGTGAATATTTCTGTATGAGTTCTAATACACAGAAGATAAAACTGCTTATCTTGGCACTGAGTTACATTTCTTGTCTTGTCATTGTCCTTGCTCCGAATCCCAACCATCAGTCATTTTCTTTCACTTAACTGCTACAGCAAGGAATGTAAAGAATAGCATTAAATAAGGTTATTTTCTCAAAATACTAACATGAGGGTCTTCCAAGTTCTGTCACACAAGAAACCCATCTTGGCTTAGGCTCACGGACACCCTGGCACTGGAGCAGCTGCTAACATGCCAAAGGGGTCCTTATTAGGAGATCGAAACTTAGTGTCTATTCAGGGGACACTCGGATACCGTGGTGATGAATAGAAGGTGCTTCTCTAAATAAAGTGAATGAGACTTAAGGCATCAGTCCAAAGTGAATTGTGTTCTAATTGCCTGTAAAATTACTGTTTCTTCAAATAAAAATTATTTTGATTGTACAGAGAGATTGTCAAAGAGATTCTATCCTAACTTTAATTTCCATTTTCCAAATTCTAAAAATGGTCTTACAAGCCTTTTCCCCAACAAGTTTATAATGCGTTATCTCCTAGCACCAAAAAACAGGTAACTGCAGAAAACCATGCTATCTGTTGGAAGTTCTGGCCTGTCAGTGTAAGAAATAGCACATCTACCCTAGAATATACCTAGAAGACACCTAGTGGGTATCATTACATGTCATCATCTCTGTCTTAGAGAGTCAGATTACACTTTGCTCAAAGCCCCACCAAATGGATGTGGCAAAAGTGGAAAGAGAACCAGAAATCTTATGCTTTGAGAGACTCTTTTGTCTTGAGCAGATAAATAACCTAAGTAAGCTGTTACTTTTTTTTTTTCCCCATGGTGCAACTTTCTGAACTAATATATGCTGAAATGTGGACAGAGGATATTTTTGCTGATACATAAATACATTTACTGACCTTAAAGCAGTCTTCAAGTGAGTATACATGAAAGCACTATGAGTTCCTTCAATTAATTGTTGGTGGCCTCCAATTTCATTCTGCAGTCTGTATTGATGGTCTGGTGATTGCTGCAGTCATGGCAAGTTATGCCTGTTGTTGTTCTGACGTGTCTCCTCTCAATTGCAGTGTTGTCAGCTGCTGAAGGGGGTAGATGCACTATATTTTTGCCCTGGACTGGAGCATTTTGTGGCTATTTCTGCTTCTCTACTCTGGGAAAGCCTTAAACATTAATGGTATTCACTGTACTCTTTGAGGCATCTGAGGACTATTCTTACATGGAGGAATATGGGACAGTTGCAAAGCCCTATGAAAACCATTTGGACAACAGAAAATTGGAAAGGTTTATGAGAGGCTTTTGAAAAGAAATGGAATAGGAGATGTGCTTTACTGTATTCAGACAAGTTGCTGCCTGGGTAAACTAGAATAAGCTAATACCCAACTTCAACTGGTTACAGTTTGCAGTGTGTGCAGCAGTGGTTTTAGTGTTTGTAAGTTTACAAAGTTTGTTCTCCCTGTGACATTAGTTAGAATGCTTGGGATTTGTTGTTGTTTTGTTTGGGTTTGGGTGTGGCTTCGGTTGTTTTTTTGAGCAACAATATTCTTTAATGAAAGTCAACACAAGGGCTTATCTTCAACTAAGCTACAGTGTAAACAGTAAAACTCCCCCATGCAGACAATGCTGATGTAAGATCTACCCCTTCTGCTGGTGTCAAATGCTCTATAATCCATGTGCTAATAGACATTGGTGTGATGCATGGATGAAAAGATGCCACAGACTGCGGCAACAGAAGAGGACTTGCAAATGAGCTTTGAGATGAGGGGCTCCTGGTACCTGCAGCCATGTAATTCATCTGAGCAGGCTTGTGTCCACGAGAGAGTAGGCACGTTGCTGTGTGCTGCTTGCATTTTGTTTTTCCAGATGTTTTTGTCTGTGCATTCCCAAAAAACAAAGATAAGTTGGAACCTTTGTTCCTGTGTACTTCTTTACTCTCTTTATGCTGCCCCTTCATCTACTTTCTCGTTGCATGCTGCTGTTGGGATGAGAGCCGAAGAGTGACGGATTTCTGGGTCATTACTTTGTTTCCATGCTGGTTACTTGCCCTGTGTACTTTGGTCAGCTTATGAGAGTAGCCTTATACCACTTGGCAGAAAGTCAGCATGTGGTGTTATAGTAAACCTTGCCTGAAAGAGGGCAGACCTGGACACTGTGAGGGTGGAACTGAAGGGCTTTAGGAGGACTTAGGAGTCACTGAGTAGAAGACATCAAAGCAGGCCTCTCCTGATATATCTTGTGGGACTGGTAAGTAGGTAACTACGCAACAGGGAAAGCGTTGGGGTTTTCTCATAATAGATAGGCCTAAGGAAGATCCTAGAGTGTTCAATCATAGTTTTCCCCATGTTTGTATGGTACCAGAACAAATTTCACTTTCTGGGAAGCATAGGATTCTTTCCTGTCTTCTTGACTGTATCTCTGCGATTGAGAATGGCTCAAGCAGACAGAAATCTCAGGTCTTGCTTTTGTTCTGGATATCTGAAGCTAATTCCTGGTAGCCCCACAG
This sequence comes from Megaceryle maxima, assembly GCA_024605025.1. Classification (NCBI taxonomy): domain Eukaryota; kingdom Metazoa; phylum Chordata; class Aves; order Coraciiformes; family Cerylidae; genus Megaceryle; species Megaceryle maxima. The sequence goes on along the minus strand of JANHGN010007989.1, from coordinate 32,878 downwards.
ATTTCACGTGTGATCTGGGGAATATTGCTTTGTCTCTCGTTATCTAAGCTCCCTTAATAGTTCCATATTCACATAGATTGTTTATTTGGATAGCCTGTTTTAAGGAGTATGACATTAAAAATAGGGATTTGTGTCTTCTCTGTGCAGGTGCGTGTGTGTGTGTCCCATCTTTTGTCTCTTTGTGCTGTGGCAATGCAAATGACTACAGGAAATGAACTGGCTGGTTCAGCATTATGGACTTGGGTTTCCTACATCCCGGGGCAGTGCTTCACTGCAGGATAGTTTTTCACTGCCCTAGAGGCTGTTTAGTGGAGTGTCTCCAAAGGGAGGTATTGGGATTGAGGCTGGTGATTTCTAGGTAATGTATCTGGGCTGTGGACCTTATCACTCCTGTGAGTTATTCTGTAATTTCCTGCAAGGACTGTAAAGGAGTTTGTGGTTTGTGGAGGAAAGGCAATCCATGGGTTTCCAGGAAGCGCTTCGGGTAGACACAGTAACCTTGAATCCAAACCAGAAGGCAGTAAGAGTCACTGGAGCAAGGTGTGGTCGGGGAGCACTGTTTCATCTGACTTCTTTGGAAGATGTGGCATGGAATGGAAGACTGCATTTGTTCTTCCTTTCTTCAGAAAGACAGTGGTGAGAGTGGTTTGCTATCAGAGAGGTCTGAGATTCTGCTCTGAATTAGGGGGAAGAAGTCCTGATTTAGATCTCCCACATCCTTCAAGTGCCCAAGTCCCTGGGCTACTGTATTCTGAACAACTCTATCTCTTGTCTCTTTATGAAACTTTTCACATCTTCTTTCTGTTCAGTATTAAGTTGAAATCCTGAGGTGTGTTGAAATATCTCATGGTTGATTAGAAATTAGGAGGAAATTCTTCACTACAAAGTCGTGAGACACTGGAACAGGCTGCCCAGGGAAGTTGTGGATGCTCCATCTCTGGATGTGCTCAAGACTGGGTTGGATGGGACTTGGAGTAACCTGGTGTAGTGGGAGGTGTTCCTGCCCATGGCAAGGGGGGTGGAGCTAGATGATCATTAAGGTCCCTTCCAGCCCAAGATATTCTGTGATCAGCTCTGCCAGTACTAAGGAGCTTTGCCTGCAGACTCTTCTCAGACCTGGACATTTAGGTTCTGTGCTTTGAATCAGCTCTTACAAAGCTGAGAATAGAGCTTGACTAAGGCTTTTTGTGATATTTTTTTTCCACCAAATTGAAGCATCTTCAGAGATCAAAGCAGTTCACAGCTGAAGACTGAATTTGGCAAATAGCTGTAGACCCTCTACAATTAAAGAGTAAAATCTTGCTAAATTTGGTTTGGTTTGGGAGGAAAAAGAACAAATTCCATGCACTTCTGTGAAGTTAATTTCAGTATCCCTTCCAAATATGGAATAGACTTGGACTTTCAGCTTGTGCCTCTCTCTTGCTTGCCTAGTTTGCAAGGTGTTTGCATAATTTAAGGCTAAGTGGATGCATGCACTGAGCTCAGTGAGTGTGGCACAATGAAGCAAGGTCAAGCCCAAGCAACACAGATTGAAAAGTTTCAGCTCCACGTTTGTGGAGTGGGTAATTACGCAGCATCTGAACTTCTAGACGGGTAACATAACAAGTATATACTGCTTGGCTTTTGTGATTTGGTTTCTGTAAGGCTTAGATGGCCAGACCTTCTAACAAAGTTAGTTACTCAAAGCCCCCACTAGTTTCCTCCCCATGAGGAATGAGGACACAAACTGGCCTCCACCTAATCAAGTGCTGGTTGCAGAGAAAGACTTCAATATAATGCAATTACAGACACCAAAATGTTGTAAAAAGACGTTCCTTGAAGCCCAAACAGTCGCAGAGGAGAGATGCCATCTGGCAAAAATCTCATACAAAGCACTGATGAAAATGTAAAAGGCAGAAAAGCCCTCTCAGAATTTTTTTGTTTGTTTTTTTAATACCTAAAGTTTCACCCACTACTTCTGGGATAATACTTGCAAAATTAGGCATTAGAAACAGAGAATCCAACTCGGCGCTGTGTGAGGACCCATCTTACTCACAGTATCCATCTTAAGTAACAAACTGGTATTTAATTACTCCAAAAAGGAATAAATTACTGTAGTTATGGTCAGAAATGGATACATGGAGAAAAAGAAAACAAGAACTACTGGAGGACAAAGCAACAGTAAAACAGGCGTACCTGAATGCCTCAGCATCAGTCATGCTTTGCAGAGCCATCAGGGTAAGAGACAGTGGAAATTGATACTCACAGAACTCTACCAGCAAGTACTTAGTTTCCTTCAATGCTCTGTCAAAGTTGCTTTTTTTCAGCAAGAGTACATTCTTCTCCTTTTTTATTTTGGGGTGTTTGTCTTTCTTTAGCTTGCTTTCATTTGGGCTGATGCTACCTGCTGACAAGAAGTCTGTGAGAAACAAGAACAACAGAAGGAAAAACTGATGTGTCTTCATCTTGTCCTGCCTTTATCCAGTTCCCAAGAAAGAAGCAAAGGAACACTAAGCAGCAGGGTTTTCTGCTCAAATGGCTGCTGTTGTAACAGCCAAACTAAGAGCTGATAAGGTTGATAACTGAGTCTACCACCAGTGGAGCCAACTGCACCTTTCCACAGGAAGATTAGTTAATTCCTTCCCCATCTTTAGCAATGTTTGTAAAAAAGTATTTGTGGGGAAGAAAGATTTACTGCTTCTGAAAATAACCATAACCCTGGGGAGAGGGTGAGAGAGCACAGGAGGAAACACTTGCCTGCAGAATCACTGGTCGATTCATAGTGCACTTCAGTAATTAGACAGCCTGCTCTTGTCACCCATTACCCAGTGCAGAGCTGCAGGCAAAAAAGTCAGGTACCTGCAACGGTATTTGAGGGCTGCTCCTTTGCTTTATAATTGGTTGGTTGTCTGTTGTGTTCCTTATTATGGGTCTGATTCAGAACATGCTGAAGTTGAGGGGGTGGAACTCTGATTGCTTTGTGCTTGTAGTTTTAATGTCTGTGTTTCTTGTCTGTGAGGCTCCTATCTCTACCTAAGCATGAAGGTGTAGATTAAGTAAGATCCTACTTTGGGGGTTAAACTATAAGATTTTTCCATTAGTTTTCAGTGGTAGCACAATTTCATGCAGCTAATATATGTGCAGTAATCTGGAGTGATCAAAAGTACTATTTCATCCTTAGGAGAGCTATCAGCTGGGTCTGTGAACTGAGAGACCTCTTTAGCTAGTCTTTCCAGGACATCTTAAAAAGTACCTTACAAAAAATGGAGGCACCATTTACTAAGAAATAGTTATTTCTGTAAATAGCTGCCAGTCTGTAACTGTAGCAGAACATCTTTGACCCTTAAACTGTACTAAAATTTGTGAACTGTACACCCAAAGCTGTAGCCTCTGTGGAGGGGACAGCACATGTGTTGGCACACATGGAGAGAGAGCTGACTGGTGGAAAAGTGGGTCTGGCTTAATAGAACCAAACTGATAGCTGAAGAAATTGCCTCCAAGAATGACCCTTCCTTTTAAGGAACAGTAAGTGCTGCTTCATTCCTTCATGCCCTTAGACTAAAGGATGAAAACTCTGGTATCAGGAGGGTACTGCTAAAAGGAAGGTTTGTAATGGTGGTAGATGTGGTAGCCTCCATTTTCTTGGGACTGAAGGATCTCGCGTGGCATATTGCTTTCATTTAGGTTGTTTTCATGCCTGGGTGAGTGGGGCTGGATTTAAAGTGAACTCTTTCCCATCAGTCTTATAGACTGGCTTGTAATACACCTTGAGATGTCTTCTGTTAGCACTCATACGGGGCAACTAATGAAATCAGAGGGAGCTATGTATTCAGGCTGCTTGCAAGATAAGATCACGCGTAAATACAGATACACAATCAGGTACTAAAGGGGAAAAATAAAAAGGCAGAAAGATAAGAGTCTCCTGTTTTGACTTTGTGGGCTTTTTCTCTTCATACCAGGCTCTGTTGGCTGTTAAATAAGGAGAATATTATGGCACAGAAGTTCAAAAGCAAAGCTGGCTCCATGTTAAATTGAGGGAAAGATTCCTTTAGGTTTAATGTGGTGGGCAGATTCTTTAGGACTTGCTTACACTCAAAACAAGCCTATCAGAAGATTCTGCATCTGAGTAAAGATCAGTTTTCTTGACTTCTGAAAGTGGGCTTGAAATAACTGCAGTATCATCCCTTCTGGCTCTTCTACACGTACCTGTATGTTGTGTAGGAAAGACTTGGAGAAACTCTGTGTTGGAATTCTCTTTGCAAGTTTGTTTTACAACTTGTATCTTTTACAAAGTTGCATGCATCCACTCAAGTACAAAGCAAATGGAAGTCTTTGGCATTTCACCTTTGCTTATTTATTTTATCTTTATTCCATGCCTTCAATGAAAACAGAACTCACAAGAAAGTAAGTCAGAGATTCATCAGTTTTATTGGTGCGTAAGCTTAGTGTGAATTGTCATGTAGTTTAAGACATAGCATAATTACAGAGACTTGTAAATAAAGTATCCTCAAAATGCTTTCTAACTAGTGGCATTTTATTTCTGTAAGCAGGCAAAATAAAATATTAAATTTACAGGAATCAATAGATAGATAATTTAGAAAAAGGACTGCCAAGTGACAGTTTAGAGACGAGATGAGATACAAGATTCCTTCATCAACTGACAAAGTAGAGGACAAAGATTATAATGATAAAACAGTGCATAATCTTTTTGCCAGAATGGGAGGGGCACTTATTTTAAGAATCACATTAAATAATAGGGAAAAATGAGGAAACAACCTGTTTGTTCAAGCTGGTTTGCATTAATTTATCCAACATTGCAAATTAGCCAGTGTCCAATATCTTGCTGTCTTTAAATGTATTGTCTTTCATTTCAGATGACTGATCCCTGTAAGTCTGCATCTGATTTTTTCCCCACTGTCTGATAAAACATCATTTATCATGAGAACATTTATTAAATCATGGATTCCTCAGTGTTTGTGGATTCTCAGGTCACCTGACAGATTATTCCATGGGTGCAACCGGCTTCTTACGTCTCAGATTATTTCATATTATGACTCTATAAACCAGTGTAAAAAGGAATTGCCAGAATATTTCAACTTTGCAAGTGATGTTTTAGATGAGTGGTCTCGACTAGAAAAGGTAGTATTTTTCTTTTACTTCATAGATATTGGAACAAATCTTGGATGATACAAATCAATTTTCCTGATGGATACAGTATAGTATTAGCTGCAGAATAGAATGCACTACTTTATTTTCTTGTCAAAAATATAGTTATTACTTTAAGAGACTAGATGCTAGGGATGATTTACTTAGTCCAGAGCTACTTTGAATTTAAATTAAACCTTTTAAGGTTTATTTTCTTATTAAAATATCTTGTGTTGTGTTCTAGGACGGAAAACGATCAGTAAATCCAGCTTTTTGGTGGGTAAATGAGGAAGGAGAGGAGGTGAAGTGGAGCTTTGAAGACTTGGGATTTCTGTCTAGGAAAGCAGCTAATATACTTTCTGAGGCATGTGGTTTGCAGAGAGGAGACAGAGTTATAGCAGTTCTGCCTCGTGTTCCTGAATGGTGGATACTAAATGTAGCCTGTATGCGAACAGGTGGGTGACCCTACTGATATCTTGGATGGAAGAAGAAAATGAATAGAAGATAGGAAAAAATATGCTAAATTATTTTGGGGAAGAAAAAAAAAAAAAAAAAAAAAAAGGTAAGCAGGAATATGCTGCTGTGCCCTGTACAATTCAGCTTTTGAGTGGAAGGAGAATTGGCAGCATGCACACAGGAACCAAGGTAACACTGTATTAGGTGCTGAGCAGACATGGTCCGGTTAAATGGCATAGTCAGTTGAATCCAGTGAAGATTGAGTGGTTACAATCTAAGGCCAGATTTGACAAGATACATTATCAGTGTGGACAGTTTTACTGCAATAAGTGATATGACTGGACTGGTTAGTAATTCAATACGATTTTTTTTTTTTCTCTGCTGTAACAGTTTTGCAAATTCTTAGGAAGAATTTGACCCATTGAATTTTTAGACCGCTAATCGTCCATGATGGAACAATTCAGCATCAACGAGTATTTTTGTCCCATTTCTAGACTCTGTGATTCTTGCAGGTTTAAAGGTGGTTAAGACTTGGGGAATACAATTCTATCATATCTAAGATTTTTTGATCTGTGATGTGGGAGTATCATTCAGTATCTCAGTGCCTCATTTTCCCAATTGTAAAATGTGTAGTTGCTTCTGAAGGTGAAAGAAGACTGAAATCAATCTGTAGGTCAAGTCTATGAACTGCTTGGGGAAAGGAAGTATAGAAATGCACTAAATTGATCCCCCCCAAGTGGTTTCAGTCACACAGTACTTAGTATCCAAACTTATATTTGTTCGCATTACAAAATGACTTGAAGCTAGAGGGATTTGTTGACTGGGCAGTGTATCTAAACTACCTGACCTCAATCTGTTTAGTTGATATCAAAGATATTAATTCCTTTCTGAAATTAATAATGGCTTCACTTCAGATGTAAATATAATCCAAATGCTAGTTTTATTAATATTCTTAATTACAGGGAGTTATGAATCACGAAGGAATTGCTCAAAACCACTCCAAATGTAGATCTTAAGATCTGGATGCCTTTAATGTGGATGTCACAAAGCTCAACATCAGTGTTGCAGGGTTTGGAGGTCTTTCAGAGCCAGATGATCCCAGATCATTCCAAGGCCACAAATTCACCCAAGCTCTGCCTTCAAACCAAAGTTATACTTGCTTGTTGTTTCTCAAATAATAAATTTTTGGCAAGTAGCACAACTCTTCTGTGGATGGGGTCATGTCCTGTGAACATAATAATGATAAATGGTCAATTTTCTAAATTGTTTGATGCTTTTTTCCAGGAATTACCTTTATTCCAGGAACATCCCAATTAACAGCCAAAGACATCTTATACCGACTCCAGGCTTCAAAGGCCAAGTGCATCATTACCAATGATGCACTAGCACCTGCAGTGGAATCTGTCACACCTGACTGCCAGTTTCTGAAAAGCAAACTGATTGTAGCTAAAGGGAGCAGAGATGGGTGGCTGAATCTCAAAGAACTTCTTGTGTGAGTATCCAGCTACTTTACCATCATTCCTGTGAGGTGAAGGAAGCTGTATCAGTCAGGTGATGTTGCTGAGTTTTGGGATTAATTTCCAAAGTACAAATGAGTTACATTTTTGCATCCTTCTGCCAACTCACTATAACCACTGCAATAGGTACAAATCCCTCCAACATGTTTTTTTGGGGATGTATTCAGGTCTTTCAGCTTTTCCTTACTAAGCAGCTTTTAAAAGTTCACTGCTTCTACAGTAATCACAGGCACACAGAGTACTAATCTTGCAGTTGTTTTGTGCTTGTCCTCTAGAGCCCAGCCTAATACCTCTTGAGCTCAATGGGAAAATACCCATTGCCAGCTCTCAGTGCTCAGCCAAAATGGTATCAGTCATTTCTTCCCTTGACTTGAGGCAGAAGTTGGTTTTGCACCTACCTCCTTTTATGTAACAAGCACCTTGAGTACCCTTGCAAAATAGTTGTAGGCAGTGTCACTGTTGTAAGTGCTCACATCTTGAAAGTTATGGCATGCAGAGCACACTTGTGACTAGCAAAGATGGGCTCTCTAACTCTTACCTGTGGTACCTGACACAACTGTTTATTTAGTTGACTTCATATAGTTTGGGGCCATTTTCCTATATATCTCCTAAACCTTAAATAATATTGCTTCCTTTGTGGAAAGCTCCATGTACTAACTGTCATATACTATTTCTTCTGAAGGGTGACATCTGCTGACCATAAATGTGTCAAGACAAGGAGTCAAGACCCAATGCTGATCTATTTCACTAGTGGAAGTACAGGTTCTCCAAAAATGGTGGTGCAGTCCCACTGCAGTTACGGCATTGGATTTGCAACCAGTGGCAGGTATACCTTGCAGTTGCTCCCAGTGACCTGCTTAAGTGACATGATCACAATTAAATTGAAAATGTGACCGTAAAAACCTCCAGTAAACGTAGGCATTTCATGAACGTAGGATCTTGCTTCTTCCTCACCTTTCCCCTTTTGTGATGAAACCCTTGTAATTAAAAGCTTCTTGAAGACTCAGTTGAGATCATCAAGCACAATGCTCTGTTGCTCAGAGGACTAACTGCAGAATAGTAATAATGATAGTGTCCTTAAAGCAAAGCCAGATAAAGTCAAGGGCTTTATTATTGTGTAAACCTTCCTGGAGAACCAAAGCAACCTTGGACCATAGCATTATGCCTTAAAAGATACAGTACAGTTTGAATCTGTGGCTTGGCACTTATTTGCTTTCATTGAACATCACTTATTTATGCTTCCCAAGGAGCGAGAAATTCAGTGAAAATCAAAGGATACATTTCCCTACGCATTCTGAGTTGGAAGTTGGTGGTAGAGAGTCCATAGAAGTAATTTGGTTAGTTTCCTAGAGAAATAATATGTGATTTAGCTGCTGTCTCTTAATCCACAAGGTGGGGAAAGACTATTCTGAATAATCTGTGGTTTTTCATCTAGATCCAGAACCTGCAACTCAAGCCGATGATGTTTTTGCACTGTTCAGGAGAAAAAGCAAATGCTGTTAATGTTAAACAGGGGAATTAAGAAATCAGAAAATTATTAAGATTCTCAACTGTTACAAACTTTCTGAAGAGCCCCACTTGCTGACACTGTATCTTCTAATGGAAGCATCTTGCCCTTTCCTGTAATTATGTTGTGACCTGTGCCTGAGTCTTTCACACTCTAGGAAGCACTTTTTTCATCTCTGCTTTATCATCAGGCACTGGATGAACTTGACTCCTTCAGATATAATGTGGAATACTTCTGATACCGGTTGGGTGAAATCAGCTTGGAGCAGTGTTTTTGCACCATGGATCTGCGGATCATGTGTCTTTGTCCACAATATGCCACAGTTTAAACCAGCAGTTATTGCAGAGGTAAGCGTAGCATTTTGTACTGTGAGTTTTATTTCCATTTTGCATAAATGAAGCAAACAAGTTGGGCTGTGGTGCATGGGTACCCCCTGCTCTGTAGCAGCAGGATTATTACTTTCCACACCCCAAGCAATCATCCCTCCCTTTAGAGCCCAGTAAGCTAGAGAAACAAGTGTTTTCCCTCCTGAGTAGGCCGTGTAACATGGCTACAGTGTAAAGGAGATGTGGTGAAAGATGCTGATAAAAAGAACTCAGAATCACAGATGTCTTGTACCATATTTAGCCTAAAGCTCACTTCAGCTATGGACTTCCAGCTACTTTGGGCTCAGAGTGCACATGGGCCAGTAATCAGAGCGCAGCATAGACCTGAAACGGGGCCTAGTTATCCTAAATTTTCTGTGAGTTGCCAGAATGCCTGTTCCTCCTCTGCCATTTCACGAAACCAGTCAGCTGGCCTGTTCTCCTCAACATTGGCCTCTTGTGTGGAGAGGACACACAGACTTTCCCAAGAATAAAACTGGAAAAGCTTTGACCTAGTTAACTACTGTCACCTAGTTTTTAGCATGGGACACAGTCACCTTGGAACTGCTACTCTCAGTGGTTATTTATTTACATGAGTGGCTTTTGTTGGACAGAAAGTACTGTATTTTCTCCAGCAGTGGGACTGACTGGTACAGCCACTTGATAGTCATTCTCTGTGTTGAATGTATGTTGTACTTATATTGTTTTCATTTTGCAGACATTTGAGCACATAAGTTGTGGTAATCACCTGCACATTTACAAGGTTGGACCCACCATTACATTTTCTTTTCAACAAAATCATTTTTATTTTACTAGACTCTTTCAAGATACCCCATCACTGTCTTTTGCACTGCTCCCACTGCCTACCGCATGCTGGTCCAACATGATTTGAGCAGGTACTGCACATCTGTCTGTTGCAGGGGTAGCAGAGAGACTAGGATATAATGCTGTGGTGCTCTGTCCATTTGGTTCCTTTATGTTGACTTTTTTTTTTTTTCCCCCCCAGTTAAAGGAAATGTAATTAGTAAAATATGCTCTCAGAAAAGCTATTTTCTGAAACATGAGACTAGATAGTTACACTTTAGACTGTTGAAAAGACCTTTGAAATGACAGCACAGAGGGGAAAGAGTGAGATTGGTTTTTAAGTTGTCACTTCCTCTGAACTTAGGGTTCACAGGTAAATGTAAGTCAAGGTTTCAGGCAGCACTAGATCGGGGAACTACTGGAGTACAGTGGATTTGTTCCCATATACTTGAGAATGAAGTAAATAGAGGACTTTCACATGCTGAGAGTTATTTGGCAGCTGTTCCCACCAGTTTGTTAAACTGAGTATTTTACACTGTAAGTAGTGTGATTTGTAAGGAGTTTTCACATCTTCAGTAAGGCACTTAATATCTTCACATAAGTCTTTCACCCTGACAAGAGCCAACCCTTGCTTAGCAGAGAGCCCAGGATCTGTGTTCCTATTCAGCCTCCCTTTTGCTCTAGAAAACACATTGTCTTATTTGATCTTGGATGTCAGCACATGACTGAGCTTTCCATGAATACCTGATGTGCATGTTCAGATTTTTTTCTTTCTTGTCAGCTCTTCCAAGAAAACACCTTTATTCACTCTTTCCAGCAAAACATGTACTTCCTGTGACACAGAGATAAACCACATTGACCTTACTGGTAAGATGAGCAATCTAGGAGTCCAATCCAGAACTGTGTAACAGGATGATTATTTTCCTTCCCCAAGTAGCTTGTGAAGTCTTGGGCATACTTACTTGAAAGTTGAGGGAGGCTGTTCAGTTAAAACCATTCACTGCTCTTTTCAGGAGTTAAGAAAATGATTTTGTTATTCCTCCTCAAGCTACAAGTTTACAAGTCTGAAACACTGCTTATCTGGAGGGGAACCACTCAATCCTGAAGTGATGGTGAAGTGGAAAATCCAGACAGGGCTGGATATCCATGAAGGTTATGGCCAGACTGAAACAGTATGTTCACGTTAATTCTTGCGGTATGCCCTTTCAAAGGTAACAATACAGAGGCACAGTGTGCTCGATAAATTGGTGGAAAAGGTGAGAATCATTTGAATGAACTGTATAAAAAAGAGGCTGTCTATAATCATGATTATATAGTTCCAAAATCAACTAGCTGCCTATTTTAACGTTTATAGGAAATAACTATGAACTACAGAGTTCACCTCCTGCAAAAACCATGCCAGAGATTACCTCAGATCAAATAACTTGTAGTAGATCCCTTCATCATATTCACTTGAAAGGCAAAACTAAAAAAGTAATAATTTGCTCTGGGTATCAGTTTATCCTGTTTTGAGGTCTTTATGAAAAAATATTAAATCAGTTCACATCCCAGACTTCTCTAAGTGAACATTAATGAAGGTATTAAGAGTCAGATTTCAGGCATTCTTACCCTTGATATGGTCTCAAATTAATTGTCCCATTATTGAAATAAGATCTGTAATAATTTCACATTTGCTGTCTTGCAAATTCAGGTGTTTGCAGAAAAACCCAGTGGCTCAGACTGAGCACAAGCAACCTCATCCCACAGAAATGACCTGAAATTCCTCTCCCCTCCTCTCTGGTGTGCTTTGAGGACCACAGAGCTTTAGTCCTGATTCAGCCTTTGTCAGGAAGAGATGTTGTACCTAAAGCAAACAATATTAAAGTCTACATGATGTTCCACAAATTTTAATTAATTAATTAATTAACTGTATTATGCAGGTAACAATATGTGCCAATATGAAAGGAATGGAAATTAAACCTGGCTCTTTGGGAAAAGCTGTTCCCCCTTATGATGTGCAGGTACATTGATGTGTCACTTCTGAGCTCAGCTGCAGTTGTGGGTGCAAGAGTAAGGGAACGCTGTCTGTGTCCCCTCTCTGTTCTGCTCTGTGCTATAACTGATATTTCACTGAGCTAATCAAAGCAATAATGATAACGTCCTTTCTGCAGATCATAGATGTCCATGGGGCTATTCTACCGGCAGGACAAGAAGGGAACATTGCTGTCAGAGTTCAACCAACACGACCCTTCTGTCTGTTCTCTGAGTACTTGGTAAGTCTGCATTGATCTGTCTGTGCCTGCTGAGAAGCTCGAGAGACCAGGGGCAAAGTTCTGTTGACTTATTCAAGGAGCAAAATTTTATGCAGGATCTTCACAAGGTCTCACTAGGTTGGTCAAGGGCTTTGAGCCTGATCAGTATATTGTTCTGCTATTTGAGGAACAGACTGACTGGCAGATATGCAACATAAGCCAGGGGGTACCTTTTTCCAGACCTGTACCTGGCAGTTGGCATGGTTTTCATGTTCAGTGCATCTCTCCTTTCCCTTCCATTCCACTCCTGTCCTTAGTTAAGGATTAATGAAGGAAGCCCATAAAGTCTACTCTAATATCTCAGAAGCTCAGGGATGTTTTCCAAAGAGCACAAGTATCTTGTTCCCTCATACCACTGTCAGACGTACCCACAGATAGATCTTTTAAATCTTTAAGTGTTACACATTCCAGCATGCACTTATCTCTGGTGTCAGAGAAACCCTTTGTATGATGCGCAGAAGATCAACAGCACAAAGTACCACACAAACCCTGCAAGTGATGATGATCATATGGCTTGTGGTAGTGACACATCTGACATTACTATTTAAATGGAAATGCTCTACCCACTGAAAGCAGAACAGGCTTAAAAAATGTGTCAAAAGAATGGCCACTTTGGTTCAGGTCAAAGGTCCATCTAAACTAGTATTCTGTCTGTGGTGGTGCCTAGTTGTAGTACATACTTAAGAAAACACTGGAATCAGGCAGATACAAAGATACTCTGAGCTGCATTTGAGCTATCATATGGAATAAGCATTTAGAAACCTGGCTATATGTTTAATCCTCTTCTGAACCCCCATAATATTTGGATATTTGTAGCATTCTCAAACAGCAGTTTGTGCAAAGTAAATGCTCACTGTGTGATAAAAACCATTTTTTGGTTCTGTACTATTACTTCAACTGTTTGTTATGTTTTCTGTTCTCACGGTATTTCTCCTGTGTAAACTGCACCCGACGGATCAATGTAGATAATGGTTTCCTGTAGGTCGCCTCATTTCTGAAGGTTAGGGGTAAAATTTCCATTGACAGGAGGTTATTGTGGCAACCCCCTGCAATGATAAATCGTTTCTTTGAAGAAACATTTTAGTAATTTGCTGTGATCGATGGCCTTTTTTCACTAGAACATGAATCCATATGTACACAAATGCTATTTTCCACCTCGCACATTTCCACCACAAAACCACTAATTAATGTGACTGTAATTTTTTTAATTGAAGAGATATAATAGTATTGAACATACTCATTTTGATAACAACTTAAAAAGTTATCTTGATAAATTTTAGCACCCCTGCAAAGAAAAAGCATTACATTTTGCTAACAGTCATGTGTGGTTTTTTACATGTTTGATGGTTACCAGGATAATCCAGAGAAAACTGCTGCCTCTGTGTGTGGAAATTTTTATGTCACTGGAGACAGAGGGATTATGGATGAAGAAGGCTATGTGTGGTTTGTTGGAAGAGATGATGATATAATTAATTCTTCTGGGTGAGTCAGTTGCTTTTGGATTTGCTTGTTTGCCTGTTAAACTTCAGCCTGGAGAGACCAATTGAATGGCTAGCTTGCTACAGCTGCCACAGCTGCATTTTCTCCTAGGTATCGCATTGGCCCATTTGAAGTTGAAAGTGCATTAATACAACACCCTGCAGTCTTAGAGTCAGCTGTTGTCAGCAGTCCTGATCCAGTCAGAGGAGAGGTAAAAAGAAAAAGACAGAAAAAGAAATGCACTTTATTCTAAGCATCTAGGTCCTATATGTACTGGGTTTCCTTGAAGTTAAATATGTTGCAGATTTTTGAAATGAAAATGAGTTAAAAAAAATTTTAAAACCATGTCTTGACAAATCTTAGAATATCAGAATTATTTCTCTGTTTGCAGAGGTTGATGTGGAAAAAAGGTTTGGTTCTTCAGACTTCTTGTGGCATCTTTTTTTCTAAGAAACAGAATTTAGATTATTTCACTTCTTGTCACTAAGCTCATGGTGGGAATGATATCCAGAATCTTTTCTTTTTTTCCTATATTTTCAATTTTACAACATTTCTTTGAGCCCCAGGGTGAGATTTTAATCTTTTTTCTGTTCTACAACTTTTTGAAAGTTCAGTAGTGTATAAAGTTATGGGGGGAAAGAAGAGTGGAAAAATGGCAAAAAATCCTGTCATGCAGAGTATGTCCTTCATAAGGTGGCATTCTGTAATAAACAGACAGGGAAAAGGGAAATTAAAGGAAATGCTTTTTTTCTTTTTTCTTTTTTTTCATTCTTTAATTTGTTATTCAGTGTTGGCAACAGATGTATCCCTTTATTCCCATGTCTGGAAGTTAATGGAGTCTCTTAACTTTGGTGGCACAGGTAGTCAAAGCCTTCGTTGTTTTAGCTCCTGCTTTTGTATCGCACAATCCGGAGAAATTAACTCATGAGCTTCAGCAACATGTTAAGAAGCTGACTGCACCTTACAAGTATCCGAGAAAGGTAAGTACACAACAAAAGACAGTTCTTCTAACTTTATTAAAGATTGTACAATTTTTTTTTCCTGCCTCAGCTTCTTTTCATCTGCATTCTGACAAACACTTCAACCATAGTTACATAAAATAAAACCAAAATAGATTATAGAGTCTGTTGCAGCTGTAGCCTTGTGTTCACTGTATGTGCTAGAAAGGACCCAAAGGGTGGAAATGGTAATGTGATTTACATTTGTCAGGGTCCAGTTTTCCTTTCATGAAATACTGGGTTTTCTCAGGAACTCAATGAGCAAGGTGTTCAGCTCTTAGCAATTCCTCCCTTGATCTCAGTTCAGACTCTCAGCCAAAGCAATGGCTGCTAGCACCACAGGGGTTGGAATCCATCCCTTACAACCAGGAAAGGCAGCAGTAACCCCCTGTCCTGACAGCTGAAGCACTCATCTCTTCAGGATTGTGGTACTTGTCCCTGCAAGTTCTGCCTGTGCAGTCAGCTAAGTTGCGCAGTAAGGAATTTCACTGTCCCAGCCCGACCTGTGCAGCTTCCCATCTTTTTACATCAGCCATAATAAAAGTGTGTCTTTCCTAGCACCTAGATTAATCAGAATGCATTTGGCTAAAAGTGAGCATGTCTGCCTTTTAGGTGGAGTTTGTTCAGCATCTGCCAAAGACAGCTACTGGGAAAATCCAGAGGAAAGCTCTAAGGAACAAAGAGTGGGGAAGAATATGACATGATCTGGAAATGGAGAAAACTTCCGTCATCCATACCAGCCATAGTACATCACACTTGGCATGTGGTCATGACCCGGAGCACTAGGAGAACATACAGAAAAACAAGCTATGGGGGGAAAAAAAGGAGCTAACAGTCATACAGCTTGTGGATGTGTAGTATTAGAACCACTTTTGCCATTGATCAATTTTCAGAAGGGAGATGGTGCAACTAATTAAGAATGAGGAATGGGAGAGAGAAGGGACAGATCCAGGAGTTTACGAAGGTTTCATATTTTTTACTGGAATTAGTGTGAACAGCTTCCTTTGAAATAAAAAAACCAAACCAAACAAACAAAAAACCCCCACAAAACTACAACACTTAGATATTTGGAACTAAATGAGAGATTAATAAGAATAATATTTTTTCTGTGGTCGGTATCAGCAGTCTCTTCAAAACCTAACACTGTAACATTCCCAAATTCTTTGAGTGGATGGAGAAAGACACTCTAACTACTTCTCTTCATCTTGATATATTTGTGATTTGCTTAAATGGTTAAAGTGCGGGAAAAAGAGAAGATACAAAGTGCTTTAGGTTAAGGTGCAAATTATGTGGAATTAAGAACGCTGTAAATGATTACAAGAAAAAGATTACTCCACAGAAAGAATTGTGCTGCCTGGTCTGTTTTGTGCTATGTTCTGTTCTCATTGCTTCAAAAGAAGCAAATGATTAAGTAGAAAGGGTTTCACTGCAAATCTTTTTTGCCGGAGCATCCAGGTCTCCAGATAAAGGCTGATTTTTACAGTGTCTCATTTGGGAAGCACAGGTCCTGAAGGCCAAATAAACTGATGAAGAGGATCTGCCCTAGCCAGCTCTCAATCTTATACTGTCCACAGCAAACAGGTCAGGAAAATGTTGTTTGTCTGAATTCCTGATGTTGCTGATCATGGAGAAGAAGCAGATGATACTAAATCAGGAATTAGAGTTTCTAACTTTTGTAGACTCTTGGCATTATTGGGTCATTTCCTCAATTTTCTTACTTTATTTTCACCTCTAAGTTTGCAGGTGCCAGAATGCTGAAAACTATTGAAGGGTCTCACAGGAAAATGTGCAGACATTTTTGTAGACCAGTATGGAGTCCTGGATTTAGCATGTTTTTCATTTTCCCAGTCTTGAATACCATTTCCAGTCTTGAATACTGTTCCTGTATGATCTTTCTCTTCTCTATTCTTTACAGCCTATTTTTTAGATTATGTGACTGCAGTGCTCTGAAATCTGTAGCTAAATCATAGAATTAGACTAAGAAATGAGAAATACCTTACTATGTTATTAAAAAGAATGATCAAAATTATTGGGCTTTTCTGTTAAAGGAAAGTGGACGCATTGGGTTTTAGCATTAACAGTGGGGGTCACAACCTCAAAGAAAGGTTACATTTAAGGAAAATCTTGATATTTTTACCAACAGTTGTTTCCTTAGGTAAGAAAAATACAATAAAAATTAATGTATGTCCCAGAATATGACATTAAAAGTCTTTATTAATTTCCCTTTCCTATGGACATATTTAGAGAATATTTTAAAGACTATTTTTTAACAGTTTTAGATTATTTTTTTCCACCAGGTCCTATTACCAGAGTTTAGACATAAAATGTAAGTGCTATCTAAATAAGTTTCTGTTCAATAGTCCTGCTTCTAAAGTCGTTGTCACTTAGGGACATAATAACAATTAATTTTATACCCATGTCCTTTGATTCTTTCTCAGGAACAAATGATATCCTATAGGACTATTTCTGGTCAGTATTTCTCTAGCACATTCTCCATATAGCATGGAGACCACTGTGAATTACTGTTGGTTTTGACAAAGTGTCTCTTCTGGGGGTAGAATCTGCATCCAGATTTTTTTATATTGTCAGATATCACTGAAAAGATTAGGTATTTGAGTTCATTCACCTGATAGGCAGATTAAATATTACTGTAAAAGCTCCTGCTGAGGAAATAATTCCACAGTTAAATAAGTTATTTTTTCTTGTGGAATAAAATTTGACCAAAACTGAGATGTGCATCAGAGATGTAAGGATAAGTAGTTAGTTAGTCAGAGACACAGGATAAGAGGTGAACAAGTATTAAAAAACCCAAAACCTTAAAAGCCTGCAACAAAAGGCAAAACTTCACAGCTTCGCTCAAGCCATAGAAATTCCATGCTTGATAATCTTCATGTGCACTTATGAGAAGCCTTTAAATAACATTAATTTTTTTTTACAGTTGAGCACAGTTCTGAAGCAGTCTTCTAGACTGCTGAAAATAATAATAATGATGATAATTTTAAAAAGATGGGGGGGGGGAAAGAAAAGAGTAGCTATGGAAAGGAAGGAAGTAATTGGACTTTAGAGCTTTTAGGTTCATTATGGTGAGTACAGATGGAAGAAGACATTTACAGCCAGCACATCTAGAAGTGTCTAAATCAAATTTTGGGACCTATGTAAGGGATTACTGAAGTGAAGGTTCTTGGGATCTGTGTGGTGAGTGGATATATCAGTCACCAAGTCTTCTAGCTAAAGCAGCAAGAATGTTGATGGAAGTAGTCTGGAAACATCTTTGAGCTTCATGTGAAGGAAAAGGAATAGAGAATTGGCTACTGAATGCTTTTGTGTAAGAACCAGTAACTTTCTTAAAATGCAAACAGTAACATCTGATGTGTTTGACTGAGGAGAGTCAAGGGCAATTAGCAGCCACAAAGAATACATCAAGAATCTATAAGGTTGAACTGAGCTACAGACAAGGTGCCAGATCAGTACAGTGCATTAAGTCCTTAAAAAGCTGGTGGTGAAAAATAGAAGCAAGAATGATTTGGAACTTCACATTTAATAGAACTGTAAAAAACACCTGTTTGGCTGTGACTAGCCTAGGTGAATTGATAACTCATGAACTCAGAAATTAATCATCTTTGGATAATCTCAAGATTATTTTCACTGTTGAAGGATTCATAGCAACAATTTTTTTTTTTTTTTTTTTTTTTTTTTTTTAATATATATAGTCTACAGCATCTACGTGCATCATCTTCTGCCATGAAGTTGTTGTTTAAATTACAGACTCTAAAATCCTTTTGGACTCTGAAGCCTCCTAATAGGTCTATCCATTGTCAGCCCAGGCTGCTTGCCTCTGATGTATATTCACAATACGAGCCCATCAGACGGGGGAAACAGGAAATACCAAAGCACTTCAACTTTGCAAGTGATGTACTGGACAAGTGGTCTGAGTTTGAAAAGGTAGAGGATCTTTTGTTGTGCGGATGAGATACTTCAATTTGAAATTTCATTTTAAATAAGTTTGGGTTTTTCCTTTATCAAAAAAATCAGCTGACAAAACCAATTTTCATTAAGAAATTATACAAAATCTCATTCTTTCTTGCTTTATTTTAAGAGTGTCTCTGACCCTTGGTGCTCTCCATGTAGGTAGAAAAAGCAATGGTAAGTCCCTTTTGACTTTGATTTAGCCTCAGAATGGCTGTGCTTATTCCTTTTGCGTACTATAATATTAGATATTCACATCATAAAAATACAAGTAATATAGCAATAACACTGTATGCTAGGGGAACTTGTACCAATAATGGCCTTGCTCCAAAGGGGATTCTGCATTTGGCGAGATGCCCTGTAGTTAGAGATCATTTAACTCCCCTCTTCCTGAGCAATCAGACTAGAAAGAGTCCTGGGATATTATGTTGTTCCTGTTGTTTCATTTTGTCCTCTGCCTGTGCTGCTAATGTTTAACAGTATTCCGGAACGCCATCCAGAATATCAGGAGTATTACATGAGGTATTTCACTTTATCTGTTATTTTGTAGAAGCATAAACACTCAGAATAAGGCTTAAACTGAAACAGTGTTCAGGCTAGGACTGGAGTCTGGAGACAATAGGGCTGGTAAAACATTTCAGGCTCAGAAAATGAGAATTTACTGGGAATATCTGAGCTTGATTTATAACAAATCTCAATCCATTAAGGACAAGGGAAAAATAGTAGCTTATATACCAGTTGTGAAATACTCAGGTTTTCCATAATTTGCAGGTATTTTTACTTTATAATTTCATGTTCTTTCAGAAGAAAATGTTTTGTGTTTGAATCTCTATGTCATGTAGGCTGGAAAGAAACCATCAAATCCTGCCTTTTGGTGGATAAATGGCAAAGGAGAAGAAGTGAAGTGGAGCTTTGAGGAGCTGGGATTCCTGTCTCGGAAAGCAGCCAATGTGCTGACTAAAGTATGTGGACTGCAAAAGGGGGACAGAATTGTTGTGATCTTGTCACGAGTCCCAGAATGGTGGCTGGTGTACGTGGCTTGCATGCGAGCAGGTCAGTGAGACACGTAAAACTGGTTAATGCAAATTGATTGAGAAGATCAAGAATTTTTATAGTTCATAAAGGAAAAATAAACTAATAATCTAGTGAGTGGCCTAGCTTCCAATTACACAGGCAGCCCTAAAGAATTTGCGCTAGGTGCTGTAGCACAGGTGGCATGTGCAGCAGGCGTGGAGATGACAGAAGGCAGGGAAGAACCATAGAAGTCTCCAGTCAGGTCTACATTTCACTGCTAACAGGAGAGCACAAGCAGCTGCATTAGCTAACTATAGCTGTTTGGCTTGGGAATGCCAGGGCAAATTAATCTCAGGGGTCAGTTTGGGAATAGTTAAGAGTATGGGTTCTTCGAGAAGAATCAAATGTAAAAAATGCCATCCCAGACTAATGTTATTGCTCTTTCAGGAATTGTGTTAATTCCAGGAATATCCCAATTATCAGCCAAAGACATTTTATATCGACTCCAGGTGTCAAAGGCCACCTGCATCATTACTGGTGACACACTGGCTCCTGCTGTGGACTCGGTGGCATCTGAGTGTCAGTTTCTGAAAACAAAGCTGATCGTGTCCAAAGGCAGTAGGGAGGGATGGCTGAACTTCACTGACCTCTGCAAGTGAGTATGTGTTAGTGACACTGCAGTCATCGTGCAAAAAGCAGACCTGTTCTCCAGAAGTGCTCATTTACATGTACTCATCAACTACAAATACTCATCAAATGCCAACATTAAGTTGTTAATTGTGATTTTTTGATTGCTGATCCATATCAGAGTTGTTTACTAACAGCATTCTTGTTCTGGGAAGTTTCTATCCTGTTCTTCTTAAGTCTGCCTTTGAGGAAGTGTAAGTCTGTGTTATTTTAGTCTAACTCAGTGAAAAGCTTCTGTGGAGCTTATTTGGTGTAGGAGTTCTGCAATATGCAGTACTTCGTTACATTCTGAAGCCTGTGTAGAGTAACCACTGACATCAGGATTGCATTCTCTGTTTTAAAGAAACCAGCCTGCTGACCATTCCTGTGTCAAAACAAGGATTCAAGATCCAATGACTATCTTCTTCACCAGTGGAACCACAGGTTCTCCAAAGATGACTCAACATTCCCAGGGTAGTCTTGGTTTCAGACCCCTTCTAAGTGAAAGGTATGAAAGGTTTGAGCCCAGTTGAACATGGTCTAATTGATGGCCCATAGTAGAACTGATGAAAAATTACTGAATAAGAAATACCAGTGTATAGCCCCAGTCCTTCACTCTGAAATCAGATTCAAAACTGCAGCAGAGTTCTGGGGGAGTAGGATCACTCCCAGTGTTTCTGTTTCTCAACAAGTATCTCTTACCCTTTCTTTAGGGTGGTTGAAAGGACAGCCATCAGCTGGAAATTCTTTAGCACAAACAAAAGACACCATGCTGTTTGGGCTGCAAAAATCTTTGTGACATGTTTAGATAAGCAGAGGCAGACTTTACATTGGTTGTATAGATCACTCTGGTCCCTTTGCAACCTTAGAACTGAAATACCTGGTGTCCAACATAGCATCCATGAGTGATGCTGCTTTAGCCTTATCTTCCTACTTAGTGGAAAGTCATGTTATTGAAATTCAGACTCCTTTCTTTCCCTTACTCTATCCTATGTTATGACTGACCTGATATATGTATAATGTGTGTGTATAAATATAAAACCACACATTTAGGTGCTCTTTTATCCTAGAGCTAGCTCATGAAATAAACTTATTCAGAGTGCCTAGTGGCTGTGTATCTTGTCAGAAATCTTGGGCTTGTTGGTGTTTTGTTTTGTTTTCTGTTTGTGGGTTGGGTTGTTTTTAAAGCAAAAATCTTCCATTATCTTTTGATTCACTTTTTTTCTGCTCTATCAGGTACTGGTTGGATTTGACTCCCTCAAGTGTGATATGGAGCACAGCAGACACAGGATGGATAGTGGCTTCACTAGGAAGTGTTTTTGATCCCTGGGTTTTTGGAGCATGCATCTTTATACATAATCTACCACAGATTGAATCAGAAGCCATCCTCAGTGTAAGGAAAAACTCCTGGAGATGTGTTAATCTTCACAAAGGGTGAAAAAAAAGTAATTCTTAACAGCATCCACAGATTTCATGACAGTTGTGTCTATAGTTGTGTTCTAGGTGATATATCTGTTGCATAAAGCCTTTATATGCATTTTTAATGTACACAGAAGGGGCCAATCCTGCAGTTCATTCATACATTTTGCTCATAGCTTGTGAGCACGTGAATGAAAATCATCCAAAAGCAGCACTAATTGCTTGCCTTTTGTTCTAGTGACTGGAAAACTAATACCAGCTGATAGGGCACACTGAAATGAAAGCATTTCTCTGCCCACCTTGGCCAAGATCAAAGTGAAAACCTCCCTGTAGACAGAGATGAATGTATTCTGGCTGTACTACAAGCTGTGCAGTGTGGGTGTCATGTAGACATGTTAGCATGGGATTTTGTCCAGTCAGGTATACTGTGAATCTCTGCAAATTACACCAACTGTAGAAGAGTTTCTTACCCAACAGTGAGTGTATGGTGCTTTTACAAAGACAGGAAAGCTACATTTGTCACCTGTTTACTGTACATACACAAGGCAGTTTTTTCCTCCAAGCTTCATATGTCTATCTTCTTGTTTAACTCACTAGACTCTCTGCAGATTCCCCATTGACACGCTGGTTGGTGCTCCAACATTGTTCCGCATGCTGGTGCAAAATGATGTCTCCAAGTACGTGAAGAAATTATTTACTAGTGTTCAATTTACCCTCACTAAACTTTAGTGATCTTCCAGATCTATCTGCTTGACCCAAAGTAGAGTAGTAATTTAGTTCAAGGTATCCTTCATGAAATGACTTCCATGCAAAATTTGTGAGTTTTGCTGAGTTTTATGATCAGAGACAAAATTGATGTTTTCCCTCAGAAATTTGAGACTTTCTTTGCTGAACTTGTGAGCAAATCCCTGAGGGTGTGAAACTGAGTGCCTGTTAAATTCTGGATCATTATTTTCAATTACCACATTAATTGTCCATGCTTTGGGAAGGACTGTCATCCTAGAAAGTCAGTGACAACATCACTGTGAGGGAGTGACTTGTTGTGGCAGTTGTACGTCATCCTTGCTCTAGTACTCACTGTGTGCCACCATTCCTCCCTCCCTTCACTTGGGCTGTTGCAGAGGGCCAGCAGTCAGGGCCCAGGCTCAGCAAATCAGTCAGTGGTTAGTTACAGACACATCCTTAAATCCCAGCTGACTTCAGCAAAAATGTTACTTTCTTTTTCATATATGTTTAACTCTGACTGCTACTGTTCATATGGATAGTGTTGAGCACAGACTGATATCCTCGCTGTATCAGGAGCCAAAGCATCAGGAACCCAACTTCATGGGACTGGCTCTCCAGTATTATTTGTATGCAGTTCCATGTTACTTGTCTTGCTCGATAGATTTAAGTACTATCTGTCTTGTTTTTTAACTCCCTGTGAAGGTACAAATTCATGAGCCTGAAGCACTGCCTAAGTGGAGGGGAGCCACTCAACCCAGAAGTCTTGGAGCAGTGGAAAAGGATGACTGGGCTGGACGTCCATGAGATATATGGCCAGACTGAAACGGTACATCTGTAGGATCAATATTCTATTAAATCTTTGTAATTCCTTTCTGATTTAGGATATTTTAAGGTTTGTTTTTAAAGAACACAGCCTGTTTCTTCCTTCATGTTTCTGTGAATGTTTCAATAATATCCTCCCTTGATAACCTCTGAAAGAACACCCTTTGACAACTCTCCTTACAGAACCTGACAGAAACATGGATCGTTGGGAGAACCTGTGCTTTAATATTTCCATAAATGTCCTGAAGCAAATTCCAAATGACAGTGACAGGCAAGAGGGCAGAGTTTGACTTTAAGGAAGAAGACTGGTTAGCAGAGGGAATGAATTCTTTGAAGATAATGGAACAGGATTCTTTCAGGAAGTGTCTTAATTTTTCTTACCTGTACTATACAGCACTGACAGATAGAATCCTATGAATTTCAATTCCTTACTTTGGAATTATTTTAGAAAATACAGCTAATGAATTGAATATGAATGTAGCAGTTTTCTATTGCAAAACTTTGCTTTGATTTTGATTTTTTACAGGGAATAATCTGCTCTGTTTTGAAAGGAATGAAGATTAAACCTGGATCAATGGGGAAGGCAGCTCCCCTTTTTGATGTTCAGGTTTGTCGGCTGCTCCTCAGAATCAATCACAGGGGGTTTTAGTTTGGTTGGTTTGGAGTTTGTTGGTTTTGGTTTCAGTTTGTTTGTTTGGTTTTTTTTCCTCATTGAACTAAAATACACATTGTTTGTCATTTTAGATTGTAGACAAAAATGGTAATGTTCTGCCTCCAGGACAGCAGGGAGAAATTGCTGTCAGAAGCAAACCTATAAGACCACTTGGTTTATTCTCTGAATATGTAGTAAGGACTTTATTTTATTCCTCACCACCACCAATCTTCCTAAAGTCTCTCTAACTGTACATTGGTACAAAAGGCTGAATATTTTTAACCACTTTAATTTTTATTACCAGAGCAATTTGTTTATATTGGTGGAAGTTAGAAATGGGAAAAATTTGCTCGAGTTGATTTCTTTTTCTAAAGAATCAAAATGTTTCATTTTGTTTTTTTTTAAATCCATTTTATTCTATAGCAATGTCAGTACAATTCTTGAATGTCCCTACTTTAAAATTAAGTTCCAGTGCATTTAACATTTTTTGTGTTACAGCATAATGCATAGCTAATGCATGCTCAAAATCTAAACTCCTGTTTGTAAACTACTTTGAGGATAACCCGAAGAAAACCGCAGAAAGCGAACGTGGGGATTTTTATGTCACTGGAGACAGAGGGACTATGGATGAAGATGGATATTTTCAGTTTATTGGAAGAGATGATGACATCATCATTTCTTCAGGGTCAGTTTACATGCTTCCTTTCTAAGTCTGCCATTGTATAATCTTATATGCTGTATTCCCAGTGAGCTTCTAACACGATAGTCCTGTGATGAATGTATTGACCTCTTGACTTAGGAATACTTCCTTTTAATACTAGCTTTCCATAGACCTGCAGTATTGTCTTGGTGATGTCAGTGGCATTTCTGTATCCATTTTTTCTATTACATCTCATCTGTTTCAACAAAAATTCCATTGCCAGAGGAGGGACTTTAACCTAGTTTGGTTTTTGACTAAAATTGAAATCTCTGTTGGACTCAAAGACTGTTGTAGACTTGGCTGTGCTAGGTTAACAGGTGGACTCAACAATCTTAAAGGTCTTTTCCAACTTAAGCTATTCTATGATTCTGTGAAACATTTTATTTTTAACATGTTGCAGTGAAACAATTTGGTACTGTATGATGTGATACCATAACATGGCATCAGCTGGTGCTGCAGACCCCAGCTGTCAGGGTGGGATGGGCCACCAGCTTAGGAGCCACAAGGAATGGGGAGAGGTGGAGAGATATGCATAGTGCCAGCAGCTCTCTACCACATGACCACCATGAAATGCTCCTATCTTCTCACATGGCCAACTTTCCCTTTATGCTTAAAGTTCCTATAGTTAGGTTGTTGGTTTGCTTTGGTTTTTTGTTTGGTTTTGTTTTGTTTTTTTTTTCAATATGATGATTAAAAAGCATTTGGCGTTGGTTTTCCAGCTCTTAAAACCAAATCCTGCTTTTTTTCTTTCCTTACCTAGATACCGCATTGGGCCATTTGAAGTAGAGAGTGCCCTGATAGAGCACCCAGCAGTAGCAGAAACAGCTGTCGTCAGCAGCCCAGATCCCCTCAGAGGAGAGGTAATGATGCTGAACAGTGTGTGGGGGCAATCAATATGTTTGTTTAAATATATAACTATATAAAGCAGTTACTACTTTACTGAGTAATGTACAGCTCTAGGGCAGTCATGTCATCATGGCCAATCCTTCTTGGGGTGACAGGCAAAATCCTGTCCTATTTACATGCCTTTGTTCTTTTTAGTTTCTTTTCATCCCAAGAAGGTCTCCTCTGTGGAGGACATTCCAGTGATGCTTACTTTCCCCTTGTTGTTAAGCACTTGTCTATACACTGAAATTGTCTTTTCTGGCTGTCTTGGTGTAGCCAAAGTTATATTATAACTGCCCTAGCATTAGACTTAGGCTACACATATGGAGAAAACACAGTCTTGTGCTGAGAGGATATGGGCCTAATGTCCTCAGTGTGAACTTCAGAAAGAAACAAAAAATGTTCCTTGGCGTCAGAGAGAACTCTGCAGAGACAGATCTTAGTACTCCTCCATACTGACCCCCCACTGAGAGGATAAAGCACATGCTCTTACTTTGTAATAAGGACAGGAAAACTGCTTTCAGCTCTCCCTTCTGCACATACATGGCGCAACCATTTCTTATATTGTGCTGGTTTCTCTGTTCCTCCTTTTTGCATGTCATGACTCTAAGCAATATTGCTCACAGGTAACCTATAGATCAGCTCTTAAAAATGGATTATGTCAGATGAGTTTTGTGGACCTTACCTTACAGGTTGTGAAAGCATTTGTGGTCTTGTCCCCAACCTTTTCATCCAATAACCTGGAGAACTTATCCCGTGACTTGCAGGAGCATGTCAAGAAAACTACTGCTCCATATAAATACCCTAGAAAGGTAAACGCTTCTGAGGAGAAATGTTAAACCAGGGCACCCTTCCATAAGTCTCAGGAGGATTACTATTTGGATTTTCATGATTCACCTGAAAGAGACAGTGGTAAAGATTCAGCTAGAGCACTGGCTCCAGAAAATCTTTCCTAAGTAACAGGAGTTTACCTCCTTTTTCATGCATTTGACAAAACTGTGTGTTTAAACCTCTCAAAAAACTCTAGGCTTTGTACACTCTCCTAATTAGATCTGCATGTTTTAAGTCAGGCTTAGAATCATAATTCTCCATTTTGTATTTAATCTTCAACCAAGCATGCTCTGGTCTTGGCAAACCAACTTTGTAGAACACGCTACATTGTTTTCTCTCTTATTTTATTTAGGTGGAATTTGTCCAGGAGCTGCCAAAGACAGTCACTGGGAAGATCAAGAGGAACGAATTAAGAAAGAAAGAGTGGGGACGGATGTAGTATTGTTTGGAACTTAACAGAACTTCTTTCATTCCATCAGTACTATATAAATTTATCTGCTAGAACTGCCCTCCTTCTGATCTATTTTTGCTAAATGCCTAAGCATCAGGAACTATAGATGTAACACCAGTATGTCACGTTTGCATCTGCTTACAAAGCTTCTAATGTCAGTATCACAGTGTCCATTCCTGAAGCATTGCTAGAAGAGGGAACAAACCATACAACTCCATTCCAGTCCTGAACTTTTCACTATTTCACTTCTAAGGTTTCTAGGCACATTAGATTACATTACTATAAAACTAAATGTTAATTTTTTAAATGCACTTGTTTGGACATCTCACAGTCTCAAGCTCTTTTCTGTATTCAGTTCAGCTTCCTTTA
The DNA here is from genome assembly GCA_024605025.1 of Megaceryle maxima. Classification (NCBI taxonomy): domain Eukaryota; kingdom Metazoa; phylum Chordata; class Aves; order Coraciiformes; family Cerylidae; genus Megaceryle; species Megaceryle maxima. The sequence goes on along the minus strand of JANHGN010007989.1, from coordinate 5,836 downwards.
AAAGCCACATACTCCTGGGCCTTCCAGGGACTACATCTTCTAGATCTTTCTGCTTGGTTTCAAACAAATAAGTGTTTTAAAAACAACAACAAAAAAAAATGGACAAAACAACCAACAGTCTGCAAAAAGTGGAATGAGAAACACATGTACAAACTGGAATTCAGAGCCCCTGGAAACTGTCGTTGTCTTTGCAGTTAGCTGCTTGGTATCAAACTTCAGATTGATGTAAAACCAACTGTTATAGTAATATTTGATCTGAGTCTTAGTAGTTCCTCTGTAAAAATAAAAAAGAACATGATTTATAAATTAAATTATTTTAAGCATATCTGTGTGATAAGAGTTCATTTTTGAAAAGATCATTTGGAGAAGGGGTAATTTGCCAAGTTCAGCCATCTCACTCAAAGTGTTAGATTTAAGATGCAGGACTCCCTGTCAGTGTCTGAGCTTCTGTCAGCTCTGGCAGAGCAACAGAGTCCAGCAGCTGCTTGTTTCATAATGGATTCCTTTGTAATCCTAAAATCCAAAATAAAGTGAACTTCAAATGCAATCTCACAGGCTTCTAGTGCGTGTAGAAAATTAACTCCCCCATGAGAGCAAGAAGTTTGTTTAATGTGATTCTGCCAGACTGAATGAAATAAGATTCCAGTCAAATGCAGCTGCAGCAGTGTCTGTGTACCAAGGAGCCCATGCTGCACACAGCTCTGTGCTCTCAAGTCAGGTTCCTCTTGTGAGAGGGAGACTGAGAGCCCAACAAAGAGTCCTCTGCTTTTTAACACCTCCGTGGGTGCCACACATTTCAGATAGATGAGTTCAACTGGAGAAGGTTACACACTTTGCCTCTTTAATTTGGGTATTTGCTTTTACTTAGTGGGTGATAGAGTGTATGGATACATTTAAAAAAAAAAAAAAAGTTTATCTCAGGCTTTTATGATGCTTTCATAAAAGATCAGTATTTGTTTTCCTGTGATACTTCCTAGGCAGTCAGGTGCAGAGATGAGGTAAGGGGCAAGGCATTCACGGGTAGATTCTTTAAACCTCATTGTCTACCAGTATTATTACCATCAGACTGTCTAGTTCTGGACAGAAAGCATTATTTTCTTAGAAGATGAAATAACAGAAATTTGAAGGAAGCAGAGAGGGCTTTCTATGCTTCCCATAACCAGATTAAATACTTCCACAGTCTTTTTTCCCTTACCATGCTTACAATCTCCAGCAAAATGCCCCTTCTGCTAGGTGGTATGAAGTTACACTCCTGAGAGTTTCCTGAAGGAATCAGGCCTGTTAATGAATGGAAAGAGGATTATGTAAATTCGCAATGTCACCATCCACATAACCCGATTTGTAAATTCCTTTTTCCCATTAAGTGCTTCCTTTATAATGTTTTCTCATCTTTCCCAAATTTTGGATTAATTTGAATTCCTCTGATACTCTATGGGGTTTGTCTGATACAGGCTGGAATTTTACTATGCCGCCATGGATTCAGGGATCATGCATCTTTTCACATGGCAAGCTACAGTATGGCAGAACAACTATTTTAAATGCAAAGGAATCAAACATGTTTTGGGGAATATATTCTATTCACTGGTGACTTTTGAAGTGCCTCCCTCCAAACATCTATGTTTAGCTTACAAAAACCTGTTTATCACATATCTCCAAAGGCAGCATAACTGATCTCAGAAGCACCAGGTTTGATTTACCCCTGAACCAAAGATTTCAGAATTATTTGTCCAGTTCCGCTTCTTAAAACCAAATTCTTAATTCCTCCCTAGGTATGGCATTGGGTTGCTTGAAGTAGAGAGGGAGTGTCCTGATGGAGCATCCAGCAGGAGCTGAAACAGCTGCTGTCAGCAGCCCAGACCCCATTGCAGGAGAGGTAAGGACATTGGTATTAGGAGCTACCTAAAACATCTAATGTATAAGTGCATTGAGAAATAGCTATGTCTGTGAGGAAAATCTTGGCTTGTAATAACATTGTAAAGATGAAGACCAGCATTTTCAAATGCATTTGAGGAGACGAAGAGGCATCTAACTTTCTTTTGATTGCAAAAAAATTAGTGTTACCTAAGCCAATTTAAAACTCTGGCAGCGGCTTCTCTGAATCCCAATGAGATCCTGTACTGTGAAGCAACGTCCCCTGGCTGGTCTTCTGAGGAAGGCCATTGAGCAGATATGGCCTACCTAAGTTAGCTTTCTTCTTGAACACTGTAAGGACATGATGTGGCCCCCCAGACACCAGTAAAGAATTCCTGTCTGCTGGGAATGCCACGTTGCTCACTGTAATTTTAAGACGTGTTTGCAATGAGTAATAATAATGGAAAGTTGTCCGGCATCTGGTTCAGAAACTTGATATTTCCACTGTCTTGAAAGAAATGTGATTGTAGAAAATTACATTATTCATCTTAGTCTTTCTGTTGAACATTATTCATCAAGCTAGTGATTGCTGAGTGTTGCCTTGCAACAGACAATCTCTCCTTTAGGTGGTAAAAGCTTTCATTGTTCCATCTTCTGAATTTACATCTCGTGATCCTGAAAAATTCATTCTTCGGCATGTGAGAAAAAAAAAAAAAATACTGCACCTTACTAATATCTGAGAAAGGCAAATATCACTGAGTTCTGGATATACAAGTAGTTTCTGGCACCCTAAAATTAAAACTCCTCTAATAAAATCTAATCATCAGATTAGAAATACAATTGTAATATTTTGGCATAGTAGAATTTTGTGGGTTTTTTTTCTCATGGAACCTCTTTTATTCAGGTTTTGAAATGTAATACTGAAAATCTGACCCTAACCTCACTATTTAAGTAAACACTGCTTAGCTGAACATCATCAGCCTATCCTGATAGGATCTGATGTTGTCTTCTTATATTGAAACTACAGATGGACCTATATTAGATTTCACTGTGATTATGTACAGGGAAATGAAATGTTCCTTCACTTAATCAAATTGTATCTATGAGCATAAATTTATCCTAATTATTTTAAACAGAAGAATCAGATTTTACAAATTAAATACAGTTATAAAATACTAAATGTATTTCTAGACATTTTGAATGACTAACTGAACAGAAAAAGATAATGCTTGGATGTTACAATAACAGGGGCTTGAATACTATAGCGTGGGCGAAAGCCTCGGCTGGCAACAATCAATAGCCTGTCAAGTTCCCCAGCAGAGTTATCACAATTTGCACTGGTTGCAGATTATCAGGCTCAAAGGATACAGCAGGTTTGGGGGAATCTCAGCATGATTTTCACATATTGTCACTGGTGATAGTGGGCTGTGCAGAGGTAAACAGGACTACAGCTTTTTCAGGTGAAGCAGGAATCAAACTCCACTAGCAAAGTATCTAGAATGGCTGAGAAGAACCCCAGGTTTAGCATTGAGCTAAACATTAATAGCTCATCAGGAGTAGCAGGAGGAGCACCACCTGGCTGAGCAGTACTGTCCCACCAAAAGTCTTCAGAAAAGACTTCGCTGTCTTTGTCCTCCTTCAGTTTCTGTAGAGGTCCAACAACTGTGATGCAGGGTTTTAAATTTCCTTTCCCTTTTCCTGAGTAACAGCTTTGTTCTGTGAGATTAATTTTCCTCTCCTTGATTCAACCAGAACAGAGGGAAAACCTTTTGGATATTTTAAATATAACCCCATTTTTTGAGCAGAATAGCTAGAAACAGATTTAGATCTTTGAAGTGCCATCATAAAACATGTTGAAAAACGTAATCTGGTCACAACTTCAGAATCTGATTCTTTTTAAGCACATTCGGGTTGCAAATGTAAGTACTTTAAGTACTTTTTAGCAAAGTAATCCACTTTGTCTGAAGGGATCTGATTCACGTATTCCATTTATTTTGTGTAAGTAATAAGTTTTTAAAGATAAACTAATTATGACCTTGGGTAATAATTGTTTTTAAAGCAATCTTAAAAATATAATCCTGGGACAGATTCTTGTGTTTTGTTACTGGTCTGTGTTGGGCTTTAGACAGATCTGGCTGGATTTTCCCCTGATCCTTGTTCTAGTGGTGTAAACTGCTCATTACAGCAGGGAAGGTCCCTGCTCAAGTTTCCTCTCTGCTGCAGTCACAGACTTCTCAGTCTATACACTGGGTCAGTCAAACTCACCAACATTTAGTGCAGTTTTATAATGATACAAAACTTGAACCTGACCAGGAAAAACATGACGAAACAAGCAAGTAAATAAAAATTTCTGTTCAGTGTGTGGGCAGGAGTCCTAGCTCTGCCCCACTGCCCAGGGCTTTGAACAACTAAATAAAGCCCCTTAGTTGCTCCCTTTAAAGTCCAAGCTGTGCTCAGATTCGGTGGCATGTGATTGTCCCGCACTACTGATGTGAGGGATTACTGAGTCACCTGACTGATGAGCTCTGTTTCTCTAAAACAAAACTCGTTCTTTTTGTTGGGCACTGGGGATGATGTGTTGCCTGCCCTCTTCATCCTCAGAAGAGCCCATTGCTTTGTTAATTGCAGGCTTGCTGCCAAAATGCAACACAGCATGGAATGAAGCTGTGTCAAACTGCTAAGTATTGTTATTTCTCTTTACAGATGGGTTGGAGTTTGTTCAACAACTACCAAAGATGATCTCTGGGAAAACCCAAAGGAGGAAACCAAGGGACGAAATGTGGGGAAGAGCTTAACTTTGCTACTGAGCTCCTGATCAAACCAAGCTCATCTTGGACTGCTTTTCTGCCTTCTAGCATCCTGTTCACCATCAGTCTCAAGAGGTGAATAAGTGTGGAAGATAACAATTTTTGTTCTGGTGCTTGGGATTGTTTCTAAAGCAATATATTTCTTATAATTTCCAATGTATGTGGAAGAAACTGTTCTGAAAATAGTGATAAAAGAGGGGAAATCAGACTTGACTTTAGCTTTTGCCTTTATTTTTGTATGCGCATTGTTAGCACTGAAAGCCACAAAGTATGCAACTATGTGTCAGATACGTGATATTGTGAGAATGTTTTTTAATAATTGCCAATAATCAAACTTCCAGCTTTAGCCAGTGCTGGGTCACATATAGTTTCAGGATTAAATATAATCAAGGATTTCCTGGACTGAGTAGTCAGTTGAGGCTGTGAGATATTTCCATAACAGTCAAGCACAGTCACTGGGGTATGGATGCAGGAGAGGTTTAGATCATCCCTGTTAGGTCACATCTCACATTTCTTGTTACCCCTCTGTAGCACTTGCAGCTCATGCAGGGCTGCTACAGCACAGCCTGTGTACTCTTTATTCTTGCTTCACAAGATGTAAGAAGTAGTTGAACTGTATGACCAAGGCTCTATTTACTGGGTGCACAAAACCACCAGTGAACCAAAAAATTAACCAGGATTATTTATCTCAAAATTTCCTGATTCTGCTTTAAACCCACTGTGCAGTACCCACAAGCACATCTGCTCTTGTACCAAGAGCCTTGGGAAATAGCAAACGTGCTGTGTAGTAAAGCTGTTGATGACCTTTCAGGAAAACTAATTGAGTTATTAACTGGCAAACAAACACAAGTCCCAGGAGAGGCTGTACCAGGAGGGTTCTGCAGGTGGATCTCGCCTCTTTGATACCCCTAATCTCTGAAATGGATATTACTTTGCTTTCCAGCTACAAAGCACGTAGTTGCCTGAGGTCAAAACCAAAGAGAAAACAAATGCACAAAATGCTGCGTCCATGTAGATTACATCAATCTAAATGGATCTGAGTTTACACTACTGAAACCAGGGGAAAGTTGAGAATTTATTTATTTAGGAGTAGTTAGACCTCTGTCCTGGTTTGAGTGAGAACAGAACTAATTCTGTTCAGTGATTTTACTTTTCAGTTCAGTTCTTCTAACTCACTG
>JANHGN010007985.1:0-11583 GCA_024605025.1 Megaceryle maxima | reverse complement strand
AAACAAAAAAAAAACAAAAAAAACAAAAACAAAAAAAAAAAAAAAAAAAAACATAAAAAAAAAAAAAAACACAGGACCACAGGTCCCAAAGCCAGATCACCACCTTTTGGACAAGTATCACCAGGACAACCATTGCAAATGCTACAGAAGCTTCTCTCCCCCTCTTTGAAGGGAGGGCACAGGTGAGTATGAACTCCCTGTGACAAGTTCTGGATGATCTGGAGACAAGCTGCTGGCTGCACTGAAGTTTTGCTGTGAAGTGTCCAGAGCTCCTGAGGTAGCACAGCACATACTACTGTGAGAATCCAGCTAACAGATTCAATGACTGTCAGGAATACAAACCATCATGCCAGGGAAGCTGACACCATCTCCTCCAGATGAGGAAAGAAACACTTCACAACAGATATGTAAAAATTGGGGGGGGGGACAAAAACAAAAAACAAACACAACACACACCAAAACTGTATCCCATCTTCCCTCCAATAGGTCACCCCAAAGCCAACAGTCTCAATATCCTGTGCTGAAATTATGTTATTTTCTTTTGGTTTTCTACTTCTCCTTTCCATTACTAACCTAAAGGTGAATTCCTGTCGAGGAGCCCTCATATCTGCTTCTCATTCCATCCTGAAACTGCTAGAGTACAGCACAGTTGTATACTGCTCCCCATCCTCCCCTAAGAGATGATCTTTTCTGAACCAAATTCTAATATTTAGAAGCAGTAACCACCTCAGGTTAAACAGATCAGTTTACATCACTGTCTTTAAGTCAGCTTTTCTTTGCCTCTTTGTCTGCAAGAGGCCAGGAAACCTGGATGTGATACGGCTCTAGTTCTTCTGGAGTTACATAGTCTGGAGCATTGCCCATCAGGTCTCGTCCCCTGAAGGATTTTGGAAAAGCAATGACATCTCGGATACTTGGAGCATCAACGATAAGAGAGATCAGCCTGTCAAGTCCTAGAAGCAAGAAACATACTGGTGAATCACTTGAGTTATGGCCCTGCATTACTTTCTCTGATTCAGAAATATGGAGTAGATAATGTTATGAAGCTTGAAGAATAAAAGCAAAGCAAGGAAGGGGAAAAATAAAATTAATCTCAACCAGAAGCAGAGAAACAGACTTGCCTGAAAAGCAGAAATGCCTAGCAAAATAAAGCTTTCCAATATTACAGCAAGTTCTGCAACACACCAAAGACTACAAGACAAAGACAGTGCCTTTGTGAAAGCAGCATAACAAAACCAGGGCGGCTAAGTGACAGGAAAACTGTCAGGGTTCTGTTTCACTGCTCAAAGCTCTTGATCAACCAACCAGTTCTGAAGGATTACAACAACTAGGTGGAATTCAAAAAGAACCAGAGCCTTTGGGTGACTGAATGGAGGTACATCATACTGGAAGACCACAGGTTAAATTGCTTTCCCCCCCCCACCCCTTTGGTCTGTTGTTTGCTTTGGTGGCTCCTACCCCCACCCAATACCACAAACTTACAGGGTTCTAGGAAAAAAAAATAAAACATCTGATGTCATCAGAAATAGCATGCAAAACTGAGAAGGAATAAGGGAAGAAGTGAGACTGAAGCCCATGGCAAAGTTGTGGCAGTGACCCAGGGCATGAAACAGAGTACCACGCTGTCCCAGGCCTCCAGGCACGCAGCACAGGGACCCTGTTCTGGCTGCACAGGAATGAGAACAAAGATGACCTAATCATAACAAATACACTGTTCGTAAAACAGCAGATAAGGATCAACCCAAGATCCACAAATATGCAATTGGGTTCTTGTATAAGAACTAAATCACACTAGAATGCTGAGGAGGAATATGGAAAGACTCTGCACTTAGTGACAAGACCTCAGTTTTCCTTATACAAAGCAGCCAGTGAGATGGAAGCACTGTGTGAGCCCACACAATGATACCAGGTTGGCGTGCCAACATCAGCACCAGAACAGCCATCTCTGTCAGGAGGAGACAGGGCTTCGGCTAACAAGGGTGAGGCTTGTTCCTGGGATCTAATATGCTGAAAAAGTCACAAGACAACTGTATCTTAAGAGCTACAGAGCACTCACCCAAAGCAATTCCTCCATGAGGTGGAGCCCCAAACTCCAAAGCTTCAAGCAGGTGAGAAAGCACCTCAGAATCCTCCTGCAAAATTACATAAGAAGTGTCACTGCACAAGTAGTGCTCTTCCTTGTAGCAACACAAGATGAAGCTATAATGAAGTCATCCATCACTCAGGACTAGGAGTTATGTTTCTTTATCTGAGAAGCAAATGAGTGTTTCTTTCAGAATCTGAAATGGGTATTTAAATTAATTAGTCCTTTAAATCTCTAAAAGAATGTTAGAGACATCTGTAGGTGTTACCTTCAGCACTTTCTCCAGCACAAAACGCTGTTGTTCTGCACTGTGAATTCTGATGGAACCACCTCCAACTTCACTGCCATTTAGCACAAGGTCATAGTGCTGGCTACGGACCTGCAGAAAGAAGTGAGCAAGCACTGTGAGACCAGGGCATGGCTGCATCTAACAACCACCTGCACACAGGCAGCAAAGACACTGGGAACGGAGCCATGACATCCTGCTACACGGCTTGCTCGACGGTACCTCGCAGTTTGGGTACCAGTCCTATTAGAGGCATGGACTGCCACTAACAGATGGGGGAACAGTACAAATCCTTTTGCAAAGTTGATCAAAACCTGGAGCAACATGGGATGGGTCAGAAGATAAAAGTCCTCACCTTAAGCAACTGTTTCGAATAGGCTTCTTTTGTCAGGGGCACAGATGGGTATTTTCTACTCTGAGTAATCTGGAAGCCACCCCTTCCAGGCATGTAAACATGCAGTCACTTCCAGGAAAGAACACTTTTGACATTAAAACCAGGTGCTACTTGCCTGGTTTTCCATGACACACAGTTGTAAAGGAGCAAGCGTGGCAGGCACGAAGTTAGTTACCTTTGTGGGATCAGAATAGAGGAGACTGGTATCTGAAGGATGAGGGGCAGTAAAGGGGTGATGAGCAGATTCCAGTTCAGTGGGATTCTCTTCCTTTGGGAGAAAAAGGGGGAAATCCACCACCCACAGAAAGTGAAAAGCTGTAGGATCACGTAGTACCAACCCAGCCGCCTCAAGGAGGTCAGCACTCTCCAACCGTAAGCTTCCCAATGCAGAGCACTGCAAAAGAGAAGGCAGAGAATGAGAGGGGATTGTTTTACTGTTGGGGAAGTCACTCAATGAAGAGCATTTCATAAAGGTAGTATCACAGACAGCATCTGTTGTAATGAATTGTTGTCTTAAACACTTTTGTCTTGAGTCCTGAAAGATGTTCATTTTCTTCCAACTGTTCCACCTTCACAGAACTTCCCTGGATGAAAATCAAGCTCTACACAACTATGGATTAAGTAGGGGACCACATGTAAGATCTGCACTTTACAGACAGAGAAATGAAGGCACAGAAAGAATATGACAAAATCTTTGCTACCAGGCAAAGCATGACACCTTGTCATAAACCAATGCCTGGAAGGCAACGTCAGCAGGCAAGATTACAGAGAAGAGTAGGGACAGAATCTCCTATCACTGCTGTTAATAAGCAGCTGTGTCTCACTCATCGTCTGCTTACAGGACACAAAATTACCTAGCTGACCTTGTTTTTCAACCTCTGCGTGATGCTTTAAAAATTAAGTTATGGTGACAGAAAAGGAGGCACTGATTCGTTCCAGCTTTATATTCCAGCCTTCATTTCAGTTATGAATCCTTACCAGAATTTGACTGGGGGAAATAAAAGCAATAGGTACGTTTCCTGCATTATTTGCTGTTGCTACAGCTTCAGAGAAACACAGAATTAGGTGATGATCTATTTTAATAATAGGAAGAACTAGACTGAGGTCAGATAACCAAAGCCATCATCGGAAACATTCAACTCACATGGCCACCCGAGAAATGCTCCTTACCACTTGCTTGTGTTCACCAGCTGCCAGCAGTACTACATCATCCACCTGCATCTTCAGTGCTTGGATAAGCTCTGACTGCTGCTTCTCACCAAGAAACTTCGTAAGCAGAGACTTCAAGCTTCCATCAGGCCTGCATATGATTTCCACAATTTCCTGAAGACAGACAGGAGTATGTTCAGACCAGTGCTGCCCTCTCTTGTCTTGAAGCATCACACTCTCAGGCACTGACTCTCAGCTATTAAAAACTGCTCTTCTACCTTATTCTGCCTGCAAGTGCCTTTATACACACTTTGTCAGTCACTGCGTCCAATATCTCAGCAGTGTTTGTCTCACCTGGTCCAACTGGGATTTTGCAGACTCCTTTAATGCCTCCAAATCTTTATTTTTAAGATATCTCTGGGGAAAGAGCAAAAGACAACACATTAAACATCAGCAAAGTCTATGGAAATCCTGACCAGGGTTGAAATGACTGACTGAGCTGTCCCCAAACCTGAACAGTTTTTATTTCTAGTGCAAGTTCTAATGAGTTCTAATTCTCTGGTCACAAGTCAGATGTAGCTGGCCAGCAGAGTCACATCACACCATACCAACTAACTGCCTCCAGCAGGTTATACCACCATGCTGTTCAAAGGTAAGGCATCCTCCTCAATTTAGAGGAACAGAGGGAAACCAACTGGAATGACTCTCACATGCAAAGAAATGCGGTAAATGAGGACCTGCTTCGAGATCTTGATCGTTTTCGGCTATTCTAATGTTTAGAGGGGCTGAAGATTCCGCTTGTTTTGCTCAAACACCCTCCTTAGTGCCCTCTCGTGGTAAGCCAGTAACTTACATATTGTGCCCAAGTTAAAGGAATCCCAAGAGAAACCACGGTCGGAAAGTCTTATTCTCCGAATATTCTCCAGTGTTTAAGGGATGCTTTTCCCATACTGCCCAAGTTACAAAGATGCCCGCAGCCAGCATTAAATCTGCCTCCCACCAAAACACATGGCTGTGTCAAACAAGTTTCTACATCTATTGTCAGCCTTGAATTTGGTCCGTGACATTCTCATTATGGGTTGTACCCACAAATAGGGCATGTAACCACCTGACCCTTCCCTCACTAGCCCAGAGCAGAGCTGTGCCATACCTGGCTCTATTTCTATCTCTTGTCACGGGGCACAATTTATTTACTGAGAAGCACATCAGAAGCCAACCTGGACAAAAACAAGCTGAAGAGGCTTCCCTACCCACGAGGAATCCTGCAGGTCACTTCTGACTCCCCTGCCCGAAGACAATATATTCTTCCTGTCACTTGATCATCTCCATTCTAACACCACTCAGCCCAACCTGACATCAATTAAAACCAATCCCAAGTTCCCTGAAGGACAACACTTCCCCGGTAACAGCAAGCAGTATTTCCATACCAACAAGGGAATTTAAATGGGCATTTTATTTATTTCACATAAACCATAAGCAGCATATAACAGCAGCACTTACCGCTCCCTGAGGGATACAGATGGCTTTGACAGTGCCGTGTGGGTAACTGAGGGCACTCTGCACAAACTGAATGTCTGACCTTCGTAAAAAATCACTGATATCCACTATCTGGGAAAGGAGAGAGCATGGAAATAAGCAGTACGAGTAATGGTGGTAGGAACATAAAGCAAAGAATCCTGCACCTGGGCCTTAACACCATTCCCTGGGACAGCATTTTTAATTTTTTTTTTTTTTTTTCCTCCCCCATTTCTTTCCTCTAAGCAAAGAAAAATCATGGGCCAAGCTGGAATAACTATTAGGAGGCTGAGCACTGCAGAAACAGAAATGCAAGACAACCAGGAAAACCTGAGGGGGTAGGATGTCACCACCTGAGCGTCAAAGATTCCCCCCCGCACCAAATTAATTCCTGGGGAAACAGAAGATTCTTTCTTGCTTTTTAGCACTGTTCCCATTAATAAGTTTGTCAATATTTTTATTTCATATTTTCATACTCTTATTTCATATTCAAACAGTGTGTGCACACAACCAGTAGGTTATCTTGACAATATCTTTGGGTCATTAGAAGGCCAGGGAAGCCCATCTCACGAAGCACGCTCACCATGAGCATGCTTTGGAGTGCAACAGGCAAAAGCACTTACAGTATCTGTAGGAGCTTTATGGGCTTCTGTTCCCAAGACTGTCAGGATGCATTACTTCCTAACACCACATTGTCTTTAAAATAAAATTTTCTTATAACATTCATTTTCCACAGTCAACTAATCAAACCCAGACTTCTCCAAGAAGTGGTTACCTGCACAAGGTGGCGGTGATGGGATAGAAACCTTGGGTAAGTTACAGCGTTACCCAGCCAATCACATACACGTGATCCAAGTATTACTAACACACGAAGAGAAAGGAAAAGCTGCAATGGTCAAACTCCCACCTTCATCCCAAAGCGAGTGTCTGGTTTATCAGTCCCATAGCTAGCCAGTGCCTCCTCATATGTCACGGAAGGGAAAGGAGTTGTAATGGAGCCTTTTTCCTCAGGCCAGGAATATTGCAGGAGGCCCTCAATCAGTCTCTGGATCCCAGCTTGATCTACAAATGACATCTCTAGATCTATCTTAAAACAGAAGACAAGGGGGGAGATTCTGCTTCAGCCACAGGTTTCGCATTTGTACTGCTACTTGCAGAAGCCCTTGATTATAAAGCCAGAATAACAAGAAATAATATGCTGCATGAAATCACAGCATGATTGCATTAGCCTGACAACACACTTATGATCTCCCTACAGCCTCATGACTCAGGGAACAATCTCCTCAGAGAACTGAATGAGGTAATGATGACAGGACAGAGGGAGAAACCTTGAATGAACCAGGCTAACTCTGGCTGGGATCTCAAGGCTGAGGAATGGGCTGCATGACCCAGCAGGACAGGAGGGAATTTCATCATCCAGGACAAGCACTGGTGCAATGCAGTTCCCACAGCTGTGGCACCTGGGACCCTACACAGTTCACTCAAGGACAATAACCACACTGTGCACATCCCATACTAGACTCAAAAGGCTGTGCCTGTGAAACAGGCAGCAAACCCCGCTGCACCCCCGAAGGAGTACAAGAGCTAGCAGAAACTGGGCCTTCAGAAGGGAAAACAGCTACAAGCTGTTCAGGGTGAGGAGGAGGAGCAGCAGCATAGGAGGCAGCATGAGATGGTTACCTGAGTGAATTCCGGCTGCCTGTCAGGCCGTGAACCTTCATCTCGGTAGCAGCGAGCAACCTGGAAGTACCTGCAATAGTACTTTTACTTAAGCAGCACCTAATTTAGTACTCTAAAATAATTTGTGGCTATAGAACTGACAATAAGAAAAAAAAAAAAAAAAGAAAGGTCTGTTCCCTCTGCAGCAGGTGACCACAGCCCTGGTTGTTGCCATCCCCTTAAAAGCATATTTGAGTGGAAGCAACAGGACCATCAGCTGTATCCACCTACAACCATACCTTCAGAGCCGTGTGGAAGCTACCAGGTGAGCTGTGTCCCAACAGGGACATACACAACCCCTTTTCCCACCCTCCGCTCCAAGCCTGGAGTCTATTAAGGGCTGTGCAAAATTAATTCATGGTCAAGACCCAACCTGCAGTTCACATTAACAATCGTCTCCCTCTGCTTTGATTTATTTGGAGAAACAAGCCCAATTAAAAGCTTTGTACTCATGCCCTCTGAGAACATGAATTTCTCATCTCAGGCCCACTCAAGTGCCCAGCCTCATCTCAAATAGTTCTATAGGTTACTCTGGAAGAGGCTTTTATCACACACTAGATTTTCTACCCTTTAGGCAGACTGCGTAAGATCATTTTTCCATTTAAAACAACAGTGAAGATTTCAACCTTCAAACAGGATACATTTCCTCTTACTGGGAGGCACTACTGCATTGGGGGGGGGGGGGGCGGTGTGTGGAGCAAAGGGTTTGGACTACCTGAGAAGTCCTAAGCATTTAAAGATTCCTTTTCAAAACACAAGCCTATTTGGAGTAGGTTTTTAGGGAACTGTCTAAAACTTCACAGATCAAAGCATGCAAACAAGACATGCAGTCCAAGAAACTCTTACCTGTCCAGGCCTCCAACCATGAGGAGCTGCTTGAACTGCTGAGGACTCTGTGGCAAAGAGTAGAACTTGCCCGCTTCCCTTGAAGGCACAAGGAATTCTTTTGCTCCCTGGCATCAAAGAAGATAAAACAAACTTACACAGTTCAGCAAATAAATGGCCTCAATTCCTGACAGAGCACAGACAGAAGTGAGATAGGAAAGGACCAGTCTTCCCTGTTACAAAGTCCCACTTGAGGAAACGGCCGGTTGTAAGTTACACAAAAAATAAATGAATAAAAAAAAAAGTTAACCAACTTGGTTGAAAATATCCCAAAAGGGGATTCTCCACCTTCTGCTCAGAGAGACTAATGCATAACAATACAGCTTTCAAGACACAGGTTTAAATCCAGAACACTATGGGTTAGCTGCATCAACAACTGAGATACAGCTCTTCTCGGGGATTATTTTATTCCCTTACTTAATTTCAAAAAAGTCAGAAATTGAAATTACTTGAATAGTGTCACTGCAGTAACCTACCAGTTAGGAGGTAAATGCTGGGGAAACAGTGCTTAGAGGGAGTTTTGGGGATTTATAACCTGACTGTCACAGGATGGGACTTGCATTCAACACATGCTCTTTAAGACAGAAGCTTTATTCATTTGAAGGTTCAAAATTAAGACCTGAGATTTCACCTCTCCCTTTTCAGTCCCTCTACTTTTAAATTGATCCATGTGTCATATCAGAACTTTGCACACAAGCTGTTACTTGGTGAAGGAACAGCAATGAAGGCAAAGTGGCAAGTGACAGTAAGTCAACATAAACTGACTATGCAACTGCAGGAGGCTGAAATGCATTACTAGCAGAATAAATACATACCCCTGGGGTTCTCTTAAAGAGTGTTGGAGTTTCTACATCCACAAACCCTGAGGAACAAACACATGCTTCAGGCACAAAATATGCTGAGAGCAAGGAGAACTAGTAAGACAAAGTAGGCTTGAGTAGGGTTAATCAGCAAAAGAGGTAATCTAACAAACCATGCAGCCTCTCCCCCCTAAAAAAGAAACCACTACAGATTTTAGAGCTTATAAGAATAAATTGTGTAATGAAACATGTAGAGCCTTTAGGTTCTAAGCTACCGTGATGTCCTGCCAGAACTGTTGATGACAGAGGACTCCATACAGGCTGAAAAATGGTTAATTCTCTATCCATTCTGAGCTAGACTTTGTTCTTTCAAAAAGGACTTGCTGATTTTAAGGTAAACAAAAGACCTATTAAAAAAATAAATAAAATTCAACCCTTTGACACATCTCAAAGTTGGGTGACCAAAAGAAAGAGACTACATACAAAAGGCATTTTCTCACTGGATATAGCAAATTTGGAATAATTAATTTGTAGCCTGCTAAGAGATTTCAACATAACTTGTTGAAACACCATCCCTCTAAAGATCCCACTATAAGCAGACACATCCTTACTAAGTGGGGCCAGTTTGGAGTAGCAAATTGATTGCAAACCTCTCCCAGCACTAAGAAACAGAAAAAGGAAGGCTAAAATGTTGTTTGCTGTGCATGGCATTCTTCAAGCTCTCTTCTTACCATGGAGGTTGCACAGATATTCCCGCATCCTCATCACTACCTGTGATCTCAGCCGCAGGTTATACTGCAGCTGGAAGCTACGCAAGTCCAGGTAGCGATACTGCATCCGTAAGGCCTCTGATTTCTGGAAATAAGAGATAATTAAGAGACAAAATCCAAATTGCACATCCAAAGAAGCTGCTTTTAAAGCCACAGAATCAGAGCAGGAAGCTAAAAAAAAAAAAAAAGATGCAGCTCTATTGTTACAACCCACCCATTACCCAAGACCATCAGCCACTGACAGTGTTTCCATGCATGAAAATTATTAAAAAAAAAACCCCACCAACCCAACAAACAAAAAAGAAGAATGAAACAGACATTTACTGTGATAAGAACTGCCTCAATACAGCTTAGGATTTCAGCCCTCCTTATTCTCAGTCCACTGCAACAGACTTCTGCTTAAAAGTAACAAGGAGGATTGCTGAAGATCATACACCTATCTAAAGGAACAACTAACTAGTGATACATCTTTATTACAGAGAGGAAAACTAAAGTAGCATGGAATTCTCCAGGACCCACAACACCAAAGGTACAGGACCCACTTCTCCCAATTCCAACACCTATGTATCAGTCAGTTTCAATGGCGCAGAGAATATCTTCAATTGACAGCGATGTCACTCCTACACCACAGGGCCTGCACTAAAACTAGCCTCTTCTAAGACTTAGAGGGAGAAAATCCTCTGTAAAACACATCAGTGCATTGCCAGGTTCTCATTCACAAGATCACAAAAGCTTGCATAGCCTGATTCTTTCACTCTTCCCTTTACCATCTGTTCTTACAATGGTAACTGAAAAAAACCCTGTGCATTGGAATCAGTCAAGCCTTTTTTTAATTTTTTTCTGCTTAACTGCAATTAGAAATACATCCTCCCAGCAAAGAAGCAGCACCCCTGTTTTAAATACCATTCTTCCTCCAAAGCAGAGCTGGAAGAGCTAGATGAAGCTCTCATGTTTTGCCATCACCCTGGGCAATTTATTATTATAAATTACCAATTTATTGAAAAACCACCACTTTGTTCTGTTTTTCTTTATGTTGTTTGTTTTTACACCAATCAAAATACTAAACACAGACACCTTGATAAAATTCTTGATTTCAAAAGGTAGCTTCTTGCAGGAGTTTAGGATGTCTGCAGTCTCTGCCTTCACTTCAATATCCCCTGTTGGCATTTTCTGGAGCAAAAGGGCAAGAAAAAAAAAAAAATTAGATTCAAAACTTAAGGAAAAGCCAAAAGTATTTCACAGATGGTCAGAGAGGGAAAAAAACATGTGATTATCCTCCCTGCCTTCTAACACAGTATAACTTAGAGAACTTCACTCAAGAGCAGATTTCTCCTAGATTTCCCTTCTGTGCAGAAAAACACAAGTCACCTCAGCGGACATGGCTTGTTCTTTCCCAATAGCATACTGACCTCTACAAGAAACATGATTACTTTGCCTTCTCCTTAAAGGACATGCTGAGCACAGAGGAACAGTCAGGCACAGACCCTCCTGGGGCACATGCATTTTGACAAAATACTAGCTCCATTAGCTTTAGTAAAACCACACAGTATAAGTTTCAATGTGCATTAGCATCATCACCATCAGCCCTTAATACAAGTCAGAAAAAGCAACTCGTGAGGAACTTCTCAGAACTTCCAGTTCTGAACACCAGTTCTCAGAACTAGTCTTCCTTTTCTTAGATCCCGAGGGAGGACAGACAGCTTCCCCCACTCAGCAGTGTGCCACATTAAAGTTCACTTGATCCTACAGAACTCTTCCTATTTACCAGGAGAAAGTATATAAAACCTTCCAAGAAAATTATAAACAATTAAAAAGAAATAGAAGCATTACTTGAAACCTTCACTCTTTATGGACATCTGTAAGTAGTGAGAGGAGAAAAAAAAAAAAAAAAAAAAAAAAAAGTCATGAAACCAAGCTCCCTTTTTTGGCCCTGCAGGGGTGGGGGAAGGACAAACATTACAATTATTCCCCCGCTGATTAAA
>JANHGN010007984.1:0-10256 GCA_024605025.1 Megaceryle maxima | reverse complement strand
CTGTCCCTCTCCCCCCCCCAACCCCGCCCAGGGCAAACCCAGCTCTTTGCCTCGCCCCCCCAACCCCCTGGAGATCCCGTTTCCCAGCAGGAAAGGGGTAGAAACTGCGGGTGTAGGGTGTGGATGTTCCCCACCCCACCCCCAACAGGTATTTTACAAAATCCCCGGCAAACACTTGACTCGTTGCTGTGTCCTGAGCGGTTGAGAGCTCTGGACAGGCTCAGCCTCTCCAATATACAACCCCAAAAAGCATTTAATACTTCCAAGAGAAACTGAGCTCAAAACCCCATCCAATTCCTCCCAGAGGGAACCAGTAGCGAGGCCCCCACTGCAGGCATCACCCCCTCGGCCCTTCCCCCCAGTCCCACTCACCTGGTTTTCCCTGAGAAAGGCCTTTGGCAAAAAACTGAAATGAAACATCAAATCCCCTCCCAAAGCCACTGCCCTGAGATATCGTTAAAAACAGTATTTGAAAAATATTCAACTGTTTGAAACCGTACTTTCTTTGCTCCATCTTCCAGTTTCTGCCCCCCAGAGCTCGTGTCTGAACACGATGGGATCAAGGGACACATTTCTCTTCCATCAACAGGAGATGAAAACAGAGGGTCAGTTTTTAATTAACAGAGCCATTAGCGATTTCCCATTGCCGCTGCTGCATGGAGGGGATCCTGATGCAGGTGAGGGGGATGATGATCCCCCTTTCCCTTTGTTCCGATGACAATTCCTGAAAAAACAAAGAGACTGGAGACAAGCACAGAAGCCAGAGAAAGATTTTTCTTCAAGAAATACTGTTCTTCCTGCAGAAAATTTTAATTTTTCATCACTTTCCCATCAGAAGGATTAAATCTCCCCCTCCTGCCCCATGGGATCCCTGTTTCTTTTGGCTCCTCTGAAAACACAGACCCAAAAGAGTCTGATAATGGAGTCTGGGGGCATTTGTACGTGGATTGGTGCACGGAGCACGTGTGGACATTGCCAGGACACCAGCTCCTGGGCAGACTCTTTTCCCCTCTGTCATATGCCAAGGTCCTGAATTAGAAAACTCATCAACTGAACTTTTTTCCACCCAGATTTGTTTTTCAGCTGCATTTCCAATAGCTTGCTTTTCAACAGGAACATTAGCACTGGCTTCAGCTTTTTCCAAGCCTTGGTTTGAAAACAAGAGCCCCAGGAGGAGACCCATCTTCCTGGACTTGCCTGACATACCCCTCCACCAGCAGGTGTTAAGTTAAAGCAGGTTTAATCCAGTCTTGATTTTCCAATTTCTCCTTACGGGAAACTGCCCTCACTCAGCTCCTGCCTTTCCCAAACTGACACCCACGGGTGAGCCAAGCTTGGGCAAAAACAGCAACAGGCCACCCACTCTACACAGTTAGGACCAGTACCCTGTACTTAAGGTTGTTTAGGAAGCAGAGGCACATTCAAGACAGCAGAAAGTGCTGGCTTAAAAAAAGAAGCTCCTGTGTAATCAGGGACCATCTGGCTGGGAGGGGGTGAATAATTGCACCATACAACACAACATCTAAAAATATAACAAAGCACGGTTGAGAAAGGCCAAGCGGTGAAGTTTGTTGGTTGAACTTTGAGTGCTCAAGAATCCCGAGTCACCAAGGATGGAGCATCAGGCCAAAATGTCATCGCAGGGGACCCAACGCCTGCCTAAGGTGATGTTTTCACATCGTTTTGGGCAATCCAGTGCCTCCACTCGACTGCTGGTGGAAACCAGCACTGCACCACGGGTGCTTTGACTCTTGAGAAAAGCCATCTGTGCTTGTGATTTTGAAATTAAATTTACTGGACATGCTCTCAAAGCAAGAACCAGGCTGGTTTCCTTCCTTCCAGCAGTTTTTGGATGGCTGTTAGAATTTTATACCAAATAAATTTCAGTTTGTTCTTGCTCGTTTTCTGATCTGGTGCTGACAGTAACTCATCAGGCTAAGAAATGGTATTTTCTTCCAGATCCTATAGAAGAGCACAAAACACTATAAAAATCATCCTACCACCTAATAAATTAGAGAAGCCCCAGGAGGAAACTCGGAGCAAGACACACTGGTGGGCAAAGTTACACCATGATGCTAAACTCCACCCCCTTTGACCTTCGGCGAAATAAAGGTCCTGGTTCTACCCAGGGAAAGCCACGTGAATGGAGGAACCAAGCTCAAAGCTGCAGCTCTGAAGAAAGAAGCTGTAGGATTTGTGGTGGAAAGTCCATGAAGCCCATGAAGCCCATGAAGCCTGGGTTAGCCAGGGACCACAGCGCTCTCAGCCCGGCACACTGCCCAGGGGCACATCTCATCTGGAAGGTTGAGGTCCTCAGGACAGGTTTCTGGGAAGGGTGGTGACTCATGAACATTATCTGTGCTGCTGAAGACGAGGTGGTGGAGCTGGAGAGCGCACGCAGTCCATCCAAGTCCATGGAAGTTGAGGTGAGTCTGTTGGTTTCGACGCAAATTGCCCCAAACGCGCGATTCCACCTCCATTTTGGAAGGAACTTGAGAAATGCAAAGGCCTGAGATGCGGTTTTTCATTAAAAAAAAAAAAAAAAATCAAGGCCTATTTGGGGTTTTGAGCTAATCTGTGTCTTGCACCTCAGTTTCCCCACCTCTGCTGGTGAATTTCTTTCTCTAGAGACTTTCAAGACCCAAAACTATTATCTCAGATCCTTCTCTGGTGACTTTCCAGACCCACCTGGCTCTGTTCCTGTGTGGGCTGCCCTGGGTGACCCTGCTTTGGCAGGGGGGTTGGACCCGCTCATCTCCAGAGGTCCCTTCCAGACCCTACCATTCTAATTCCTTTGCAAAACACATGGACAGCTACTGGTGAAGAGTCCCATGTAACACTCAAACCACAGGGGCTCTTAGTGATAATAATGATAACTATGGCCTTAATTCTGGTCCCACAGATGACATCTTTTGGGGCCAGTCTCTTGTCAGTGGTACCCAGTAACAGGACAAGGGGCACCAGGTACCAACTGGAACCCAGGAGGTTCCACCTGAGCAGGAGGAGCAAGTTCTCTAGTGTGAGGGTGTGGGAGCCTGGCCCAGGCTGCCCAGAGAGGTTGTGGAGTCTCCTGCTCTGGAGAGATTCCAAACTGGCCTGGACACTGCAGTGCTGGGCCCCCTGCTCCCAGCGCCCCTGCTGGGTGGAGCAGGGGTTGGCACCAGATCCTCCCCAGAGGTCCCTTCCAGCCCCCACCACTCTGGGATTCTGTGATCTTCACATGTTACTACTTGCTCCTATTATTCAGGGCAAGATCAAAACCTTGCTCGAGGTCAAACTACAGCCCTGAAAGGTCCCCCCAGGCTCTGGCAAAGAATCAGCTGCAGGACCAGAAGCTGCATCCTCCAGCTACTCAGAGCCTTTTGTTCAAAAGATGCTTCCCAAAAAAAGACAAAACAGAAAGATGGGACAATAACGCTCATGTTGGTCACATCCCTGTGCTTGGAGGAGCCACTTTCTGCTCTGCTGCTCTCTAAACACAGCAGAGCCAGCCCTGTGCTGACAGGTCCCAATAAACCTCTTCCCACCTGGAGAGGCATCAGTTCAACACCCGTAAGTCACTGAGGTGGAGCTGATGAGGTTTTAATGAGTGAGAAGAACTCTCAGTTATGGCCTTTCCAGTAACACCTTCCATCACTGGAAGGTGCGATTCAGTCGGTGCCATTGTCCCGTTGAACCTCTCTCAAAAGGACAGTTCAGGTTTAGTGACTGTGAAAACCTTGTGATTCTCCCACCCAACTTTCCATGTTCCTGGAGAAAGCCAATGTGACTTTTCAAGCATGCTCAACTATTTTTGGAAAACTCATTTCCACACAGTTAAAGGTGAATGCTGAAAATCTTCTGTTACCCCATTGAGTTACAGCTCCCCTGCCCAGCCCCACACACATCTGGACCCCAGGACAGAAAAGGCTTTGATATTCAGGAAGCTCAACAAACCAAAACACACCCCGAGCCCTCAACCAGCTCATCAAGCATCAGGGACTACACTGGGGGCACACTGGATTAGACGGAGGATGACTGCTGCCTGAGCTGGCTGCAGTCAAAGCCAGTGGCAGGATCTCATGAAGGTCCACAGCCCATCATGTTGGTCAAGGTGCATATACGGGAATTTCTGATTGTGAAGACAGGTCCTACTTAATATGGGCCAAGACGTGCTTTAAATACTCAGCTTGGCCTGCTGCGTCCAAGGGGAAAATCTCCTGGCAAATGTCACAAGCCAGAGCATCCTCCAAGGAGAGAACGGCACCTTGTCCGAGTGTCCCGTCCTCTAGCACCCAGCCCGGCGTCCAAGACGTCTGGAGAAGCAAAGGAGAAAAGCAGTCAGCGGGAACAGCAGAGGCAACCGCTCTCCAAGCCCCCAGCTCTGTCCAGCCTCCATCCCAGGCTCTGCAACACACAAAGGCAGCCTCCAGAAGCAGCCCCTATGTTTTTGTGCCTGAAGAAAGTCTGGGCTAAGGGCTGTTCCCCAGTGCTGGAGTCTGGGGCAGTTTGAGTCCCTACCCACTCCATCCCCACCAAAATCCCCTGGAGGATCCTGTTTCTCCACGGCACCAGAGCATCCCCATAACCCATCACTTCTCCCTCAGCAGCTGTAAGCACCAACCAGTCCAGAACATGAGAAAAGTGCCTTTCTAAGAAGCAAACCATTTGTAATTTCCTTTTTGTGCCATTATCGTTTAAGTGTAATTAAGGCACATTAGGGCTTCACCAGACAGACACTGCTTCCACTTCTTTCTTACTTCTACTTCTTAAAAAGAAACTAGCTTCTAAATACAGCCCAGCCTGAAAATCAGTAGCTTTCCCCTGAATATGTAGCCATGGCAGTCAGGAAATCATTTTTAAGGGCCTCATTTGGAAGAGGGAATGAAAAGAAATGGGCTTGGCATCATAGGGACCCTCACCGGTAAGCCAAGGGTTGCTGTCCCACCCATAACATCCACTGTGGAGGCTCACCAGGTGGGCTGAGGGGTCACAGCTTAGGATGTCTTTAGAAAACATCCTTTCAGGGGCGTATAAACCAGAGAGAATAAAGGAAGCATGTAAGAACTCATTTAATTTGCAGTTCCAAAGGAGGTTGATACAGTTTTTCCCCTTGAGACTGAATCAGCTGCTTCAAGGGTTCCTCAATGCCTCTGAAAGGGTCATGGGAGGGTCTTCTCCCAAAGTGCATCAAGTACTGCTTGGCAGACAGATTACAGGGGCTTTTATGTGTCTAATTCCCCTGGGAACCAGAGAATCAGTTGCCCAGAGACTTGGTCAGGACACAGCCCTCAACTTCCACTCTGCCAGAGCTTCCAATGCCATGCTGTTGGAGAGGATGCTGAAGATGGACAGCTGTCATTAAGAGCACACAACAGTCACAAAAATCCCCATCAGCCTCACAATTTACCTTCACAGGTCCTCGGATCTCTACTGGGACTTCGGTCTCAGGAGACAGAGTACATTCACTGGGTGCATCTTCCCTCTGGAGGGCTTCTGGGGCTTCATAGAGGTCCAAGAGAGCCAGGAAGGAGTCCACAACATCTGGGTTTGGTGCCAACTCCTGTGGGCTACACCAAGCTCTCACTTCTTCCTTGGGCGTTTTCATGGGAGGAAGCATCCTACAGGTTTTCAACCATGCGTCCAGGTCCACCTTCCCGCTTCTCTCACCTCCAGCAAGAGCCGCTCTTCCAGTTCCACTGCTGCAGACGCTGACATCTGCAGCACCCAGAGGGTACTTGCCATCAAAGGCGGGCAGCGTGCCGGCAGTGTGCAGCCGCGCCAGGGTATGAGCAGAGCCCTCCAGGTCAGAGGCAGTAGATGTCGGAGCCTCTGAGCATTCCTGGTGGCTGTTCCATGGCCTTTCCCCTTCCTCCGTGACCGTATCCTCTGTGCACTGGATAGGCAGCGACACGGGGATATCTGGGAAGGAACGGAAGCCAGAGCATCACTCCCGGGACTTCAACAGCATTTGCATTTCGTCTTCATTTTGCACTTGTAAAACAACCAGGCGCTCCCTCCCTGCTGGCAAAGCTCACGTGTCCCCCATTGCTCAGTTAAATGCAAGGCTGGGCCAGCAAAGGGAAGGCATCCAAGGACAGACAGGGAGTCAGAGGAGTATCAGCTGCCTCAGGAGGTGTTGAGACATCACCACATCCCCAAAAGTTGGGGTGATCCCACTAGCGGCTTTGGTTCGGGGCCTGCTTGGAGATATTTGTTTGTGCTCCAGCCCCAGGAAGGCCACACAGATGGTGGAAAGGAGGTGAGTGCAGAGATGGAGAGCACAAGAACCTCCCCAGCAGCTGGCTTTGCAGCACATGGCAGGTGTTGGCTTGAGCCAATCCTTCCTGACCACAGAAAACACCCTGCAGGAGCAATGTGACTGCTGGGGGGACAGACAAATGGACAGACCACAGCCAGGGAACTGGGAAGGAGCTTTGCTGGAAAACCAGTCAGGTGGCTGGGGGGACAGTGTTAGTGGGGGGTATTTCCCTGGGCAGTTTCCAAGCTGTGTAGGCTCCACTGCTTCCCCTGCTTCCCAAAACCACTCAAGGCAATAGATGCCATCTGCCCCACGCTTCTTCCTCCTCTCCCCAGGGGTGGATGTCTGAGGAAACAGCAGGATGATGCCTGTGACAGCTTGACCAGGACTCTGAGCGGACACACGCACGTGTGTTACTCCCCATTTGATGCAGAAGGCAAAGCCAAAAAGCCACAACAGCCACCACAGGTTGCAGAGCACGTTTCTGCCTTAAACCAGCTTCACATTACCCCGTCCTCACCACAGCAAAGCTCTTGCTGGCATCAGGACAAAAGTTCAAATTACACCGGTCAGCCCGGATCTGCAGTCTCAGTGAACCCTCCCCGGCTACGCTGCTTACCCAGGATGGGTCCCTTCCTGGTCGTCAGCTTCTGGAGGAGCTTGCCCTGTTTGATGCACAGATCCTGCAGCCTGGCCACCTCCTCACAGAGCTGCAGGAATATTTCTCCCATCTCCATCGTGCCTGATCAGGAGAAAATCAAGAGGAAATGACCAGCTCTGTGTTATTCAAAGGCAGTGAGGAGCTGTCAAGGTTCCCCCGAGCCGGTGGGATGGGGAGGACCAAGTCTGGTTGTGCTGCAGGATCCCTGGAGATCCCACGTGAACATGCGCGTGGGACTGCAAAGAAGGAAGCTCTCTCAGTTCTCTTACAATACAGACAGAAGAAAAAAAAAAAAAAAACCCAAACTGAAAGGGGAAGTGATTCTTTCTGAGTCAGGGGATAACTGAACAACCAAGCTGGGCTTTTCCACCTCCCAGCCCCCAGATGCTGTGAGCTCAGCTCCAAACAACCAGAAAGTCCCATTTATTGAAAAACCTACCTGGCAAAAGTTGCACTTCCTATTCACTTAGTACCAAGGGATCTAATTTTTTATGCAGCAGCCTGAGAGCAAACAAACTTCTGACAACAAACCCACACAGGGAACAATGTGGAAGGACAGGGGCTTACAATTCCCCTTTCTTGAGCTGCTCAGCACCAAGAATGTCCCTTCTGCTCTCAGAAACGCCCTGCAAATTAAACCCCAGCTCATGCCCACACAGTCTGTGTTAACCAAATATCGTTACTCGAAGAAAAAAAAACCCTGCATTGTGTTCAACACATTTCTCCTTGTGTTAACAGCTGCATTGTGGGTTAGACTTTCCAGTTTTACCACCTTGCACCAATTATTGCCAGCCTGAAAGATAATGAATAAATCCAAAGCTAGGTACAAATCTGTGAACCATCTGCAAAGTACATTTTCATTTGAAAGATTTGTGCAATCTCACTTAGCATGAATACACAAATTGGTTCTGCTTCCTGTTGTATCTTCCAGGTTTGCTCCTGCTCAGCACCACAAATTTAAGTTCCAGCTCTTGTAATTAGGGGCTCAGTCAGTCGATCACTTTGCCAGAGTCACTTCCTACGCTTGGGGTGATTCCCTGGTAGGGGAGAGGGCAGAAATCCTGACTGGCCTGAAGGAAATGCAGCTGGTGCAAGGCAAACAGCAGCCAAAATGTTAAGGTTTGCTTCCAGAGCAGGTTACAATTCTCACACCACAAACAAGCCACAACAGTAAAAATATATTTTCATCTGTTTGGATACCACTGATTCTTATAAACCCAAAGATAAACATTTTGCACCCCCAAAGCAGCTAGCAGCATAGCTAACAGATCCAATTAAAGGTTAAGAGGATTTATTTTGTCTGGGAGTTATATATAACTATGCCAATTAATTATTAAGAAGCGTGTGATTTGGAGCTGTCATTCCCAAGCAAGTCTGTATTGATTTCGTATGATCCCTGCTGGGGTTTTTTTTCAGTGGTTAACTGCTTCTTCCTTTCCCCCAAATTACTTTTGTGACACCAGGAGGACAGTGCACAGGGAGATTTTAATCTTCTGTGTAACATGAAAAGCATTTCACAAATTGCAGTTAAAGGAAGCATCCAAGAATACAAAAATCCCAAGGAAATCAGATGCTCGGGGTCCACCAAGGACCTGCCTTCAGCCACCTTCACCCTCGGTGCCAGGGAGCAGGGCTGGTTTAATGCAGTGAAAAGCCCCTCCCTACCCCATCCCCCACGACACAGCCTGGTGTGGACCCCATGAAGCCAAAGCAGCTCCATTTTCCACAGAAAGACACTTACTGTGTCGAGGGGCCCTCCTTCCCCCAGCCGGTGGCCGTGGGGTGATGGTGGGATCGGCGAGTCACGGCTGAAAGACACACACAAAAAAAAAGCAGCAGTAGCAGAAGCAGCAAACTCTGGGGTAGGGAATTTCCCCTTCAGTTTTTGTGCTAAGAGCAAAACCTCTGTGTGTCGCTGAGGCAGGAAACGAAGTGGCAGAGAATTACAGGCAGCCGCTGCTCAAAGCCAGTGTTTAAATTTAGCTCTGAAAAGCACAGGAGACAATTATGAAGTCCACAGGTGGCCTCATGATGGGTGAGTGTTGGCTCCTCTCTGTACCCCACTGGGTGAGGCAGGTGCCTTTTCTGTGATTCAGTTTTCCCCCCTGCTTTCTCTAGAGACTTATTAGCGCTGGAGGCTGCCGGGTATTTGTGCATGTGGGATGCCCTGGAGCCCTGCCTGACATAGCCCCTGTAAAGCAGCTAATATTCAAGCTAATATCCCAATAATCCAAATTAATACTCACTCTATGGCAGCTCAAATCCCCCAAATCCTCCATACAGCACAGGAGACAAAACAAAATCCTTGGCTGGGTGATTAAAACCCACCCAGGTCCCTCTGGGATCCCAGAGAAGCTGCTGGCGTTTTCCCCATCACCATCCTGCGCATCTCGACCACAGCCTCTGCTGGGGTGCACAGGAGGTTTAGAGGCTGCTCGTGCCCTTCCTGACAAATGCAGGAATTCCCTGCAATGGGTTTGTACCCATCACATTGTCCCTGAAGGGCTTTGAGCGGCTTTTTCACTCCACCAATATCTGATCTGTTTTTTCCAGGAAGTTTTCATGCCATGTCTCACAGATGCTGATGCTCAGCCCGAAGCTTCATGAAGATACTACCATCTAGCATCAAACACGGGGCTTGAGAAGGTGGGAGACGGAGTGCTCAAAGTAGGAGGGGCTTGCTGTCCAGGGCTGCCACCCCATTGCACAGCAGGGACACCATGGCCTCGTCACCAGGCACGGGCTTGGGGCACTGTGGAGAGCAACAGGCTGGTGCAACCAGCAAGTTGACGTGAAGAGACAGCTAAGAAAGGATGACACAGAGCGATGGGAATAATTAGTGAGTTCTTGCGTGGACAGGCAATTCATAACAACCAGCGTGCTCACAGAAAGTACTCCCAGCAGCGATTGCATCCCAGTAACACTGGCAGTAAATAAACCCCCAGCTGCAGGGAACTGCTGCCTCCAGGCTGGCAACTCAGGAGACTACTCCGTGTCCACAGAATAATGAAAGAATAAGAACCGCGAACGTGGCACGAGATGATGAACAAGCACAGGTAGGAAGGGTGTTCGCACCCTGCCACTGCCTCTCCAGCGCTGGGCGGCACAGGATCTATAGCTCCTGCCGGTATCAGGCCTTTACTTGTCCCCAGCACACTGACGGTCATGTCCCTATGGCTTCTATAGGCGCCTGAGGCTCGCAGCACCCCCACCTCATACAAACCTCGGTGCCAAGCAGCCGGCGCCCCGGGGAGGTCGGGGCGGGTCCGGCGGGCGGCGGTAGGACCGCAGCGGCCCCCCCCCCCCCGTGCACCTGTACCCTGGGGCGGCCCCGGTGGCCCCGCCCCGCCCGCC
>JANHGN010007983.1:32147-78362 GCA_024605025.1 Megaceryle maxima | reverse complement strand
TAGAGTAGGGTGAATGGTTGGACACGATGATCCCATGGGTCTTTTCCAACCTAGATGATTCTGTGATTCTGTGATATCCTTCATAAGAGCTGAGAAGAGTTTAGGTCCTACCAGAGAAGAATCAGCATGCACTAAATCTAAGAACAATTGCCATTCAGCTTTCAGGTGCAGGTAGAGATGCTGTAAAAGCAAGTCTGGAAACTAAGACAAGGTTTTTCATGCTTCCTCTAAGAGCTGGAACAAATTCAGGAAGACAACAGCTTGGGCCAACCCTAGCTTACTGTAATTGCTTTGTTTGTATTATTGCTTTATTTTCTGAATGACCATCAGGCAGAACTGAAGGTTCAACAAGGCCAAGTGCAGGGTCTTACACTCTGGCCACAGTAACCCCCTGCAGGACTACAGACTGGGGGAGGAGTGGCTGGACAGCAGCCTGGTAGAGAGGCACCTGGGAGTGCTGGTTGATTAGTGGCTGAACATGAGTCAGCAGTGTGCCCAGGTGGCACAGGTGATCAATGGCATCTTGGCTCCTATCAGGAATAGAGTGGCCAGCAGGTCTAGGGATGTAATTCTGCCCCTGTACTCAGCACTGGTGAGGCCTCACCTCGAGTACTGGGTGCAGTTCTGGGCCCCTCACTTCAAGAAGGATATTGAGGTGCTGGAGTGAGTCCAGAAGAGAGCGACGAGGCTGAGGAAGGGACTGGAGGGAAAGTCTTATGAGGAGAGGCTGAGGGAGCTGGGGTTGTTAAGCCTGGAGGAGACTCGGGGGGGACCTCATCACAATCTACAACTACCTGAAAGGAAGCTGTAGTCAGGTGTGGGTTCGGCTTTTCTCCCAGGCAACCAGTGACAGGACGAGAGGGCATGGCCTGAAGCTGCACCAGGGGAGGTTTAGGTTGGATCTTAGGAAGCACTCCCACTGCCCAGGGAGGTGGTGGTGTTGCCATCCCTGGAGATGTTTAGGAAAGATTGGATATAGAACTTAGTGACATGGTCTAGCTGATGTCATGGTGTTGGGTCATAGGCTGGACTTGATGATCTTGGAGGTCTATTCCAGCCTCAGTAATTCTGTGATTCTGTGAAAAATTCTCAAAGTCTCTCTTTATAAATGGGACCTACTGTATGATTTGAAATAAAATGTCTCAGACAGAAAGGCAATCCTATGATATCCCATGTATTCTTCTCTCACCTGTTCACTCTACTAGATTAGTAGCCTCTTCTTGTGATACTAGAAGTCATTTCACTGACACTAGGCACAACTCCTACAGGGACATCTGTGACTTTGCAAATCCAAGGGATGGAACAACCAATTAATTTCTTCGTGCCTCCAACAAGAGCCATGAATAGCCAAACATAAGCTACTTCTCCTAATAAGTTACATTTGAATGTTCTTTCAGTTCCACTGCAATGTGAAAATGACAATGATAAAAAAATCCTCACTTCATAAATGATTTGCCTACACAGTTCCACTGTTTCACTTACATCTTTAGCTGCGTACTTGAAAATTCATTGGCATATTGTTTTCTTTTTCTGAGATTTATACAATACAATTCATATTGGACAGGGAAAGCAACATCCATCACAATCAACTTTAAATTGTTACTCAGTGCTGAATTTGGGTTCCTTCTCATTCTAATCTACTGGAAGGAAAAGCAAAACAAGAGAATAAATACCAAGGGTCAGTTTTTCCAATGGAACTCTAAAAATTTTAGTCACAAATAGTATGTGCTAGTGTGTACATTTACATGACAGTAGATATATATTCACATCTACAAAATACGTTGTTAGCTGCACAGTCCTCTGTGAACATGAATTGTCCCATTGCCTACGCAAACACTTGTAGATACCCTGAACGTATTTTTGCGGAATGACTGACAGTTGCCTTGAAAAGGCAAATTGAACTGGCAAAGTTGCACTGATATTTCTAAACAATGAAACTTTTCCAAACACAACAATCACCTGTGCTCCTTAGGTGTGAAGCCCAGAAAGTCTGAAGTTGCAATTGTTAGTCATTTCTTAATGATTAAAGAATCACATTTTGTAACAAAATATTATCTTTTCATTTTTTTCTTTTTTTTTTTTTTTTTTCCAATGCATTTCTCTCACCACTGCCAAAGAGCATTGTAACACTTTTAAAAAAGAAATTACTTCTGGGAGCCAAACAAGCATAAGTAATTTCAGACCAAAGGGTAATTTTGCTGGAAAGTTTTATGCAGCTGACTAGAAGATTTTAGCATGAGACTGTTTTCTCAGTTATAACTATAATGCTGTCATGTAATGAATGTTAGGAGTCACTCCATTACCTAGCAAACAACAAAAGGGAAATAGAAATACAGTAGGTGATTTGGATTTAAACCAAAATGACAATATATTTCCATCATTCTAATTTATTTTTCTTTTATTATCAGGTCATTACCTTCTGAATGCAAATCTGGAGAGTGTCTCCACAGCCACTCTTTGGGAAAATGTGGAAGCACATTAGGAGACATCTAGCTGTTTCTGTCTCTTACAGTAAGGAGCATTAATCACTAATCCTTGTATGAAAGTATCTGATGATGGTGTACTTAGAGTCTTCTTCCTAAGAGACTAAAGGAGGAAAATGCCTATTGTGTTCTTGAGAATATGCAGAGAGGCACAAAGGTCTTTTTATAATTCATAACTACATAATGAAAGGCAGCAAGTGAAGAAAAACAAAGTATTTTATTTATCATGTAGAAAGAGCGTTACTTTCCAGAATACCATTTTAACTTCCTTCATTACCGCAGAGAAGATTATGTTCCTCTGCTTTTTGTTTCCTATAGGCTGGCCTGAGCTATTTAGTCCATTTTTGTGGACCTCTTTATACATACAAAGGAAGCAACCAAATACTGCTTTTTAGACTTGATCTTGTAAGGGGAAACAGTCTTCTTTAGAAGTGATGTAGGAAGGGGAATAAGTTTGCCATTGCCTCCTCATTAACTTTGTCCCACATCACACATACTCCCAGTGCAATTGTCAGGGCAATGAGAAGCTCACTATTGCTATCACAGTTACACTCAGCTCTGGTTTCCCACTGGGAATGGGAAGCATCCAGAAACCACAAAAGAACTGCAATGGCAGGTCTCATGGCCAAAGACTGTATTTAACAAAAGACTGCCTGTGTGCTTCCTAACTGATACTCCCTTATACACCTCAAGCTCTAAGCCTGGAAGAAATCATCAGATTTTTAACACCATTAAGAAAGACTTTTATTGCAAGATAGAGATTTAAGTAGAGATAAAGCTGTAAAATACTGAAAGATAATATATTCTTTCCAGACTGCCTAACAAATCCACAGCATGCTTATGAGAAATTAATACACGTACTGGTAAACTCTGCTTTTCATGACAAAGATGATCAGGGCAAACATCAGGGAACCTAATAGACTACAACGTTGAAACCTCAAAGTTACTTTTCCATTTTTCAAGCAGAACTGCAGGCTTCTTCTGATAATATACAAACAAATATGTCTTTATGGGCTGACTTAGTAAAAGAGATGCATGAATTTGGAAGACAAATAGGAATTTTTACACAATAGTGTGTGTATTACTAGCTATGCAATTGTATGTGACTGTAGGCGTATATCTCTCTAGTCTGACTAGTTAAAACTGTTCTCTGATCTGCTGAGTGAGCCTTTTCAACAACTAAATATCCCATTTTCAAAACTATTTTCTATCTGAGTCACTTCAGAAATTCAGATCAATGTTCTGTAGTAAAGAGTGGGGCTATGGTTGAAATAAGGCAATCCTTAAGAGTTAAGAGTGTACTTGAGAGTAATCCAAAACTTGAACCAATAGTAAAACTGCTGGCCTATCTATGAGCCACAGCTGGGAATAGGAAGAGCTTGGAAATACAATAGATCATTATGTTCACTCCCAGCACAGAATTTCCTAAGAAAAGCCAGTGTGTGTGCTGAGCTGGTGCTGTGTTATAGTTTGTCAAGAGATAAAGACAAAGTAAAGAGTAAAATAAAAAAATCTTTGAAATCTAAATCAAAGGAGATCTATTAGGGTACTTGTAATTACACTACAAGATTACTTAAATTAAAAGGTTTAATTAATGTGTTGATCAGATCTTTAAAAAATAAAATAATATAAAAAATGACTGAACACTTTTCTAAAGCATTTCAACATTTTTCTATAGCATTTTCCAAATATTAAGTCATTAATCTTTGCAACACACCTCCAACTCAGGTGTCATTATGTTTTATGTAGCAAAGAAAAGCGGGACTTTGAAATTAAAACAAGAGACAGTTTTCAGATGCACAAAGGCATCCAGTTCACCAGGTAGAATTCAGGTATCTGCATGCACAACTGCTGACTTTTTGGCAGGTGTCCCCCCAGCCATCCCAAGACATCAAAGCTGGAATCAGGGAAAATTCCAAGTCAATAACAGAGCTTTGCAAAATGTTCAGAGGAAAACTTAAGGACTTGCATTAATTGCAAGAGGAAAACTATAACTTCAGGTCAGTGGCATGTCACACATACACAGCCACATATGGAATTCCGTGGCTGCTTCTTTGAAAACTGAACCTTAGAAGCCTTGCTCAAGACTAGACTAGGTCTGGAGTTCATCTGCTAACTTTAACCACCCAAGCAAGGGGTCCAGCCTTCCTCCACAGTCCAGTTGAAACATGAACACCTCCAACAGAGTTCATTCTGCCTTGAGATGGGATTTGAAGACACATTTTTCCCAAGGACCAGAGTGCCAGAGCATTTTAGACTATGCATCTACCTCTCAGGTGGCTGAAGGCAGGCAGACAGGCCTGACCCTTAGACAAACTTATTACTGCAATTTCTCATTGTGATTTTCCTAGTTCTCAATCTCTATCTGCCTTGCGGCCTTTAAGTCTAGCATAAATCTTCCTGCAATTTCTTGCTCTTTTTCACTGCTCCTTCCACTATTAACTATTTACAGCAGGAGAGGCTTTGTTTTTTTAAGATAATGCTATATCCAAAAGAGGGGTTTTTTTAAATTATATGGAGTTGCCACAGTGCAAACCCACCTCAGTACAGTCCAGAGTACAGCCCACTGTTAATCAGCTCTTATTAGGACATGAATCTAGCTGTGGGTCGATGGGACTCAGGGACCATCATGAGACAGTTCAGTGTAATGTGCTATTAAGGAAAAAAACACCTGTTATTAAACCTTATCTTAACTGTTGTTTTAGCTCAGTCATGAAAACTCCCTTAAGCAAGTCATCTTCCAGTAGCCACTGTTATTTCTTGACCAAAAAAATCATAGCTCACAATGCTCTGCTCTTGGTCAGAGAGAGAAGATGCTCTCTCAGGGCTCAACTTGATAAATTATAGAATTAGTCTCATGCAAATGACTAAGAAAGGTCTTCATATATATTCCAGGGATTTGTTTTGATGCTTTTAGTGATTCCTTCTATGCCACTTACAGAGCCAGAAGCAGCATGGAGCTGTAAGCTGACAGGAAGAGATCTATAATCTTTTCACTGTAGAGACCATGAAATAAAGAAGCTTGAAGGAATAGTATGAACTAAAGTGTTCTCAACTATTACAAAGCAAAGAGGTGGAAAATTCTTTATGAGGCCTGGAAGTCATGAGGATTGGTTCTGCTGACCCAGGGGGAAATCAGCTGGCAATTGGAGATGCTTTGCAGACTTTCCCTCAGGCCATGTCAACCTCCAGGGAAGTACAGGCAGTCCTCACTGCTCCCCAGTACTCCCACTCCGCACCCTCTCCTCTTTCTTCCTGGGTCTGAGGCAAAAGGAGCCATGGAAGCACCTGATGCAGACACAGAACCAAACTGGTGCCAGTACACAAATTCAACCCCCTGCAGAGGCCAAATGCAACACCCTCTGCTTCAACTCACATACTCTGTCTAAA
The DNA here is from genome assembly GCA_024605025.1 of Megaceryle maxima. Classification (NCBI taxonomy): domain Eukaryota; kingdom Metazoa; phylum Chordata; class Aves; order Coraciiformes; family Cerylidae; genus Megaceryle; species Megaceryle maxima. Next base: position 72,489 of record JANHGN010007983.1, on the reverse strand, counting down.
CTGAGACCAGCATTAGGTAAGATGATGTCATCTCTGCCTTAAAAAAATGTTGCTTTTCAAGTGTAAATAAAGCTATTTGCAATTGTTTTTATTAAGAGCTGTATATAACACCCTGCCGTTCTGGACAGCCCTGTTCCTGTGCGCTCTGCTTGTAGCTGTGAGCTCTCTAGAAGCTGCAGTTAGACTGTAACAAGGAAAGATTTTGTCCAAGGGGCGCTCCTTGGGCCCCATCACTACACAGCATATAGCTCCTGCTTTATAACCCCTCTCCTGCAATGCTCACTAACACCTCTACTTCCAGGAGATAACTGTGGTTTTGTAGGAAGACACCAGATGCTGGTGGGGGTAATTGAGTGGACTACCTCAGTGCTGGTACCCCTGACTTAATGGCACTTTGCCCCCGTAAGAATGCTGCCAGTGTTTAAACGACCCCTGACAAGTAACTATGACAAATGACCATCTCTGTAGTACACTGTTACTTTTCTTTACATAGTATCTTTACACATTTAATTACTGGCTAACAGAGGCAAGAAAACAAACCATAGCCCAACCCAAACCAAATATCTTCATCAAGTTGACAGGTTTTCCAATTTTCGTAATTAGTCACTCAATTGTTCTATGCCCTGGATTACTCAAGAGTAAGGAGAGACTTCTGGGTTAGTTCAGGTCATAAAAGATACTGATGTGACTACAGAAGGAGTCTGTGAACAAATGATATAAAGAACAGTAACACATTGCCAAGACCAGATGGTAATCACTCAAGAGTTTTGAAGCAATTCAAGGATGAAATAGCTGAATTGCTGAGAGACTTGTGTAACCTTTCATTTAAAACAGTCTGGGTACTTAGAACTGGAGGATAACATACGTGATGCAGAAGTCCCAGTGGAGTACTACAGGAACATCAGACTGATGTGCGTATTGGACAAAGCGATAGAAACTATAAAGAGTTAGCAGGCAACTGCAACATTGTACCAGAAACAATCTATACAGAGAGAGTTGGTGAGGAATTATATAAAAGGCCATAATGCTGTGGGGTTATTTGTGAAGGTATCAACAAGCTCATAGGGCAGGATTATCTGGCCAATGAAGTCTATTTGTAATTACAGAAGGCTTTGACAGAGGCCTTCACCAAAAGCAGGGTATGTCTTGCATAATTATAATGTGGGAAACAGAACAAGTGATCAGTTCTTTCAATGGAGGGAGGAATCAAGGGGGCTGTGCTGGGACTTCTACTGTTCAGCATATTCATAAGAAAACCCGGAAATAGTTGAATAGTAGAATAAGAAACCTTGTTAGTGACATCACATTTATTAGTCTAGCAAGAATGCAGGCTGACTGTATGAAATCTGAGAGCAAGACTGAGAGAAAAAAGATGTGTAATAATATGACAGATGATGTAAAGCTAAATGTAAAGTAAGGGGCGTGGGAAAAAAATAATCCTAACTTCACACACAAAATGATGGGCTTTAAACTGGTCTTCACAACTCAGGTGGTCCTGGAGCTTTTGAACGTGGCTGCACTGAGGCAACAGTTCAATTCCAGCAGCAGTCAACAGAGCAACTCAAGCATTTGGCATTATTAGAAAACAGAACAAAATGTAGCACTATTCTGAGACCATATAAATCTATGGAGTGTCCGCTATTTGAATACATCATGCATTTCTGGTCCCCTCACCTCAGAAGATACTTCAGACCTTCATAAGGTTCACAGAAAGGCAACAAGGATGGAGGATCAAGGGCACAAAAGGCTTTGTCGTATCAAGGATAAAGGAACAGGCTAAGCATTGTAGTCTGGAAAAGGGATAACTGGAGATGATGTAGTATACATTTACAAAATAAGTGTGTCATGGATGGAGAGGAATTGATGTTCAGTGTCTTTTAGTACAAGAATTGGAGAGAAGCAAATACAGGCCAGGTCCAATATGAGCAAAATATTTTGACTATTCATACACTAAACAGTAGACTGTGGAACTTGTTGCTAAATTACTTCAGGGTGATAAAAACTGACATGGGTTCAAAGTGAGACTGCACGTGTACATGGAAAAGAAGTACAGTGAGAATTGCACGTACACTTAAAAACAGAACCAAGCCAGGAAGTCACTGAAGTGGAAAGAGCTGGGGCCTAAGAGATTTAGGAGAAAGTGAGGAAGTGTCACAAGTGCTTGCCATTACTTATTCTTCCTTACACGTCTGTTCATAGGTGCTTTTGGAAGCAGGGTACTCAAGTTAGAGGGATAAGAATTCTGATCCAGCATAGTCATTCAACTGCTCTTAATATATTCATATGCCCTTCTGACCCATGGAATAAACTGATGAATTCTAAGCTTTCAGTGAAGCCCCTTTGAAATCTGCTGTCCCCAATGGGCTCTTGCTGTTCCGTTTGGCTCTCCAGGAAATAAGCCATCCATCACATCAATAGCTTTCCTTTGATCTAAGTACAGCTGAGAAAAATTTTAAACTTCTTTGAACTTGAGCCTTCATTGCTGGAAGATCAGGCTTGCTTGTGGAAATCAATTGTATTTCACTGAATGTTGTGTCAGGCTAGAGGTGTTTTATTTGCTTCTACCTCAATAAAACCTATTTCTGGTAGCCACACTAGAGATCAGGGCCCCTCTAACAAAGAGTCATAATAAATGTCTCAGGTAGAGAGGAATATTTTTTTAAAATATTCCAGAGTGATTCAGCTCTCCTTGAATGTCTTGAGATTAGATAAATAGACCCTTTTCAACATCTCTTCATTACCTTGGAAAGGAAAAGGAGTTGAGACAAGGAGGCAAAGACAGAGAAGATTAAATCTGCAGGGTAAGGCAGCACGAGAAACAGAGAACAGAGATATGGCAGCATGGTAGCCAGTAGGAAACAATCAGTGATAACACAGAAAAAGACTGTGAAAGTGTAATACCTTTCCAAGGGCTCTGGATCAAGATTCTTACCTTGATACAGACCCAGATTCCAATACTCTTACTCGTGTTTAATAGCATCTGTTCTGTCAGGTGCTATCTAGAAGATATTTCCCAGCAATCACTGAAGCCTTCTGAGCTGAGATGCCATTAGCAAGAGTTGGAGATACAGCTCTCACCAAATTAATATAGGGCAGGAACAACCTCTGTGTTGAAGCCAGTCTCTGAGAACTGAAAACTATTTATAAGCACTCATTCTTCTGAAATAAAATGGGTGTTCTAGGTAAACTCATTGTTTAAACATCATGTTTCATTGATTCAAAGAGCTTACAGTCTTATTCAAAATAAAGAACCTTATTTTTTTAAGGGTAATTTACATTAAGTGCAATGATGTGCGTGTGTTTGTGTCTGCATTAGGATTATAGGTCAGAGAAAATGAATCTGATTAAACCTGCAGGACTTCCATGACTTGAATGACAAGCCAAATTTTGCTCAAGGAATCCCCCTTCCATTCTGCAGCCAACCCTACCTTGTATGCTAGTGTTTCTAGCATACCAGCAGTGGTGTGCTGAGGCTTTTGAGTACAGATCTCTCAGCTACTGAATTTTGATCTTTTTTTTTTCCCTATGGATATAGAAATGAAATATATTTTCTTAGGGAAATGTTCTAATAATATTAGGGCAAATTTGGTGGTGATGGGAGTGGGATTCTTGGAAAATCCAATGGTTTTCTCAAGATCTCTAATAGATGTGCAGAAATATATTAAAATTCTGTATCTAAAATTGTTCCTATTTTCAGTCTTCTGCCTTGCCCCTATCATGGAAATTGCCAACTTCATAGTAGCAGCTTTGTCCATGAAACAACTCCTGGACCACCAGTTTTCAACCCACCTAACAAAACTGAAGGAATTTTACCTACTATCTTCCTTTTCCAGTCATTCTTATTTTCTTCAAGTATTATCTTCCTTTGCACTGAAAGAATTCCCTGTTAATCACTTCTGGCAAATTTGCATCTGTTCTGCGCTGCAAGAATACTGAATTTTAAATACAGTACCTTCTATCTGCAAGATTGTACTGTCTTGAAGTCTGCCAAAGGAGTCCTTATACATGGAAATACTGCACTGTGATGAAGAGTTGGTTGTAGCTTTGAAGGTGAGACTAAGGGAATGAGTGCATAAATGCCCAAGGAAACAATATGTCTTACTGATCTCTGAGTTTATGCTTACCTCACTGTGAGAGGCTTCTGCAATGCTACTGCTGTTTGCCTTTAATGCTTGCTTTTCTAAGTCCTCAGATGGTGCTAATCCATGATAAGACCTAAACAATGTGAGACAAAGTACAGGTTGCTGCTCAGACAGGTTACTGTGTGACCTGATAAGGCCCTGAGGTCAGCAGAATTTTACTGACTTATATGCTTGAAAAGTTGGTCTAGCACCTCACACATATATCAGGACATACAACTTTAGAGTTACAATTGTAATTTCAGAACATAACCAGTCTTTGAAACAACTTCATGTAGACACATGTTCTGAGATTTGCTCCGTGAATCTGGGACACTCAAGGAATGGAAAAAAAGGAGCTTAACAGCAGCTTCATAAACTACATTACCTCTGTGAATCCCAAGTGAATCTGATGCAGATCTTCCTATTAACCTCTGAATTTCAGTGGCTAGTATCCTTCAGAGAACAGTCACTTCAGTATATTAACCACTGGCATTTCTAATTTATTTTAACAGATCTAGTGAAAGAGCACAAAAAGTGTTCAGCATACCCTGTTTGCAGAGTCAACCTAAATACCTTTCCTTTTTAGCACTGAATATAACTGAGGGTGTAGTGGACAACTGAGACATCCATCTGCTTGGGCTTAAGCCAACTGTGCAAGACAAATATTATTTTTTAATGACAAAGGCAACCATGAAAAGAAAAGCCTGCCCATATGCTGTTTAATATAGATGTATATACACATGGCAATCTCTGCCCCAGGTGTATCTGAGCTGTTAGAGCAAATAGTTTGTTTCTGATTAACAGCTCATTTTTCTCTCTTAATTACAACCTTGTACTTTTTTTTTTTCTGGGGGGGGGGGGGAAATCACCTCAGAGACAATTTTAGGAAAGACAGGCAAGCCTGAGAAAGTCAACACTGGTTACTCACCCACATAGCATTTCTTCTATGTCCCTGCTTTCAAAGATGTAAATATTTGAGCCATTGCTTGCAAAAATAATGCTACAGCAACACAGCTGACTTGTTTGGATAAAGCTCTGAAAGCATGTACACTTGTGCTACCCAGGGAAGGCAGCACTGCTAGGAAAGGAAATATGCTGCATCAGCTTCTGAAAAGGAAGAAGGTCTGAACCTCTTAGATAATCTATCACAATTTCCTTTGTAGCCAAAATACAGACAAAAAAGGCAGCCAGCATGGACAGGACAGCCAGAAAGCTCAGTCAATCAACCTGCCAGTCTAAAATATGCCCAGAGATCACTGGCTCCTTCTGTTACAATCCATTGGCTCAGACTGTTCTGGGGTGAGAGAGCATGGGCTCTGCCCTCCCTTCATATACTCATCAAGAGCTTCTGAAGAAGGTGAGAACAAGCCTTCCTTGGGGGAGGGGGCAAGATGCCAATCACCCTAATGCAACTACAACAGAGGGCCTGATCCTGTCACATCTTAGCATGAAAGCCTCTCCCTAGCTTCAGAGAGTGAAGTACTGCAGGAAAGCTGAAAGAAGAGGGACACTGTCCATGAGAAAAAGCTTTGATGTTCAGAGTTAATGCTAACACCACCTTCCTCTTCACAAACAGATTGCAGAAAATATCAGTTATTGTCCTGGTTTGAGTTAGAACAGAATTAATTCTGTTCAATGATTTTACTTTTCAGCTCAGTCTCTTCTAACTAGCTGCACTTTCTGAAGTTAATGGCATATTTTTGCACACAGGGTCTGCTTCTAGCTCAGTGTTTATAGTTACTACTGAGGATATGTATGCAGAAAAGCTCTTGCTTATACTTGCTCCTGTGCAGATCAAGGTCACTGCTAAACATTGTGTACCATATTGGGGATGCAGAAAGTAAAAGGCTGCACCTTCCACCAGGAGCGGGCAGGACAGGTGACCCCTAAAGCCCCAGAGATCTTAAATGTCACAGGTATTTTGGATGCATTGTCTGGCATAACAGAATTAAAGGTGAGAGGCACAGTGTGCCACAGATTAACATTGTCCCAGGTTCATGAAAGGGTGTGTATAGTAACATCTTTGTCCCCAAGTGATTTTGTGTTTTCCATCATAGTTTCTTCCCAGAGATGTAGATGTTCAAGCCTGCTATGTACTCCAGAACCCACAGCCATCTCACTACTACTTTGTGCATCCTCCTACCTGTGTTAGCAGCATCCTTCAGCCCAGGCCTATGTGCAAACCACAAGCTCTTTGGAGCAGAAGCTGTCTCTCTTAGCAAATAAAAAGAAGGTTGGTTTTGGACTAGATCCAGGTCACTTCAGCAAAAAGCTGAAGTCTGAACACCTGTAAGATAAAAATAAAACCTTGCTTAATTATAGGAAATAATTAAAACCTGTCATTTCAGCAAACTGATGTCTGAGACCGTGTCCTAAAAATGGAGAAATAAATGCAGTTGTTGTACTACCTGCCCCAGAAGGGTACTGTGAATGCCAGCTACACTGTAGGACACACATAGGTAGTTCCAGTAATAATATAATTGCATTTAAAGAGGCAGTTAGACATGCAGTAGGGCCTTGGTACTATAACAGATTCAATACTCGTAGCAGAATCAATTTTCATAGTTTATCAGATCATTTCGTCTCACAGACTTCACTGTGACTGCAGACATGGTTAAGGAAAAAAAAAAAAAAGACATTTTAGTCATAATGAATGAGAAGTTAACCCTGTAACAATTATAACAATTATATTCAAAGCAGTAGACAGCTTTAGCTGTTGCAACAATACAAACAAAATATCACTCTGTCTTTTATTGTGAATGCTAAGTCATCAAAGGCACATAAACTGGTAATGTGGAAGCAAGTATGAATCAATGTAGCTGATCCTGGATTTAAAGAGGTAGAAATAAACAGACACCTGGACAGGTTTGACTTAAACAGAAGCCAATACTCAGGAGTAAATTGTATCAGCAAGTTCTGACACACCTGGAAGGTTAATTACACAGGTCTCTGCTGTGTTTGAATGGCTGTGTTGGGGGTTTTTTTGCCATTTCTTTTCTGACTAGAATTTTCAGAGCCTTCAGATTCCACTTTCTGCATATCACTGTTTTGTTTTTTTTTTCCTTCCAAAGGATTTCTGCTCTTTTTCATCTCCCATTTTAAATCAAGTCCCACCTACAGGAAATTTTGATATTTCTGAGCTGTCACTTTTACCTATGATTCATTTTTGCGTGTTTTCTCATTCCTAATTTTGCAGTTTCTAGAAGTGGCTGAGGAAGATGGCAGGTGATAGAAAGTTCTACAAGAGAGAAGGAAGAAAATATCTTGTATTTCTTTGTGTGCTAAACTGCAGCCTGTGACATTTTCAACAGTCCATATGGAGGTGATCAAACTGCCTCCAAAGGACAGAAAACGCTTCTGCACAGAAGCTGTAATATGCATATATAAAACACTTCAATCACTTATCCTCTATCACCTGGCATTTCTCCTTAACTTATGTTTTTTACAATTGGGGATTTTTCAGTCCTTCAAACAAGAGCAAGGACTTTGAATCACTGTGCTGATGGAGGTGGTATATTTCCTGTGATGAAGTGGCCAGTTAACATTGATTGCTGAAGAATACTTTTTATCACTGTTGCAAATCTTTCAAGATCAGTTCATAGAAACTGACCATCCAGAAAAAAACTTCTGGAATAATGTCTCCTTATCTAGAACAACTAAGTAATTACTAAAAGTAATTTCTGAGTTGAAATAAGATAAGAAAACTCACATCTCCAAGATCCGGAGAACTAGAACGTGAAAACATGATACTTCAGGCACTGTGAATCATCTGGAAATGTTGCAATAGCTCTCCCTTATTGAGATAACTCTGAGGAGATGTATGTGTTTGGGTCCAACTTCCTTCTTATTTTAAACTGAGGGGTCTCTAATCAGTGTCTCACCTGTTTGTGCTGCCATACTGAAATGTAAACTATTTCCCTTCTCTTCTTTCATCTGCAGATTGAGAGGGCACTACAAGGAGCTAATCAGTCACATATTAGTTCAAATCCATGAGTCTCAACTCATTAGCTAGTCTTACAGTAATGTCATTTTGCTTTTTAGATTCAAGCTCTAATGGCGATTGCTTAAATTTCATATTGCTTGCTTCACTGTCAGTTACTATATGTCTTTTTCTGACATGTCTTGGAGCTGTTTCAATATGAAGTGTAGGCAGGGTTGTCATTAGCAATTTGACATATATACACATGCTACTTCTACTGCATCCTGGTTTGTACTGTCATAGCTTAATTAATCAAACTTGGCATGTGTCTGCAGTAAGGAACATATAGAGACTGATAGCATCTAGAAGGGACTAGTCTACACCAGATTCTTTTCAGGACTATTCCTGTTGAAGTTAATGGGAATAGTTTGTGGTCAGCATTTCTGAAAGTCAGTCTGCTCATTATCCTTCCTTATTAACATGAAGCCTTAGAAGCAGAAGCAGCTAGGAGGTATAAACCCAGCAAACATGACATAGACATCTGTACATAGGTTCCCACTTAGCCCACACCTCTGGAGAAGCAGCCCTACCTACCTCCTTGTGAGACATGTGGCAGTTCCACCCATCCAAACAAAATGCTGCCTCAAAGTTCTTGAGTGAGATCCACCTCCAGGATTATTAGAAACAGAAGGAGAAGATCAAAGCTGTGCTTCTCCTACACTACAGAGACCTGCTCAGAGATGTGGTTTATTAGCCGAAGTCCTGTGATGTACTGACATGACTATTCATTTTCCAACACCTGACCTGGATTTTCTGCACAGTGCTCTTCTGGGTGGAAGTAGTATTTCTAGTGTCTTGCATGCGCTTAAACATATACTCGTGTGTGTTTGCTTTGTCAGACATTTCCACTGGAATGAAGTTCTTCACAGACAAATGTAGAAGCACGAGATAATAGCTAATCTGGTATGCTGCCAAGCTATTCATGAGTTTGAAACCAGACAGCCCCAGTCAAATGCTAGTGTCCTTCGTCCAGGCAACACTGCTGCTCAGAGCTGAAATTAATAAATCATAAATAAATAAACATCTCATAGAGTCATGAAACATTTGAAAATTGAGTCTTTGAAAACCAGTCCAGTGCTGGATTTGAGGTGAAATATTCAGCCTAAGACCTGCTACAAAACTAAAGCAGGTGAACTATTTTGTCTGCATGTCACCAGACTGTAATAGAACAAACTTTTTATTTTGCAAGTATTACACAAAGGAATTCCATATGCATTAAGGTAAAGGTCTACCTCCTACAATGGCAGACAGCTGTTGAACACATTTGGGTCCTAAGGACTGAAATGGACTGAGGTGAATAAGCTTTAAAAAAAGAAAAAAAATCATGCAGTAGAAGAATTATAGGAAAAGTTCAGATCATTTCTAGAGAAATAACCCAGTCGTTAAAGGATCACAGTTGTCTCTATATCACAGCTTTCTCTATAGATATAAGGACCTTGAAACTTTCAGAAAGTTGAGTCAAAGCCATTTGATGCCTGTACACAAAAGCTGCATCCATACAGTAATCCAAAGATGGTGATTTTAGCTTCAAGGTTAAAGGCAAAAAGCTTCTTTATTTTACCAAATGACACAGTACCTACTTATTACATTAAGGGCTGCTTCATTTTCAAGCTACAGGAACTTCATAATGGGATCTTTTAACCATAATTTTGTTTTTTTTTTCTTTTTCCTGGAAATGCCACCCAGCAAGTAAAATTAGATCAACCATATCCACTTCTGTTCTTGTGACTGGTTTCCATGTTTGGGCTTTCATATTGTGCTTAATGCCTTGGCCAAGAATAACCAAAGTTAGTGCTTACACCAAAAAGCCCAGTAATGTAACACATAGAGAATGAACATGGGCCATGGGTTCAGGACCAAATATACATTGGCTTAGTTCAGAAACCTGTCCTTTATCAGCAAAACTATCATGAGATTAATGATACAGTTTTAAAGGAAAGCTAGTGCAAGAGAGGCACAATGCAGAGCAGAATGTACACTCATTTTCTTTCCTGTTTATACACTTCAAGAAGCTCAGTTCATTTGGTTGTAGAAGTCAGTTACTGGAGATAATTCTCTTTTTCAAGATAATATGAAGGTTATTTTCCAGGAAAACCTCACTTAAATTTGTTGAGCGACTCCAGAAATTATTTCAGGGAAAGAAGATCTGGTTCATCTCATCTTGCAAAGACTGTAACAATAGATGTGCACATGATTCAGAAACAATCTTTGAAAAGAAACAAGCAAAATCCAAGCTCATTTTTCCAAAGTTTTGATATGGAGGATCCCTGACAACAGAATACTAGGGTCTCAACTATCTTTCTGCTTTTTCTGTGTCAGTGAAATGCTAACTTAGGACATCAAGCACCTGCCAGAAACCTCTGGAGATTTACCTACATAAAGATGATATTTGAAACATGGTTTCTCTAGAAGTCAGTCTATCTTTGTCAGTAGCAGCAATTTCTCTTTATTTCCACTTTTTACTGCATCTTCCAGCCTCACAGGTGCCTTTGCATTTCCCCCATCCACCCTGCACTGTCAGCTCTTTAAATAACCATGGCCGTTATTTAGTGACTTTTAGTAGAGAGAGCTGAGCATAAGTGGCAATATATTTCCCAGTAAATTCATTAGGCAAGAGGAATGCATTTTTTCTATTACATCAACCCTTACACACAGGACTATCATTTCATTTTCCAAGTTAAATCCACTTCGAAACTTTCCATATCATATTACATTAGACCCTGACGTTCTGTGCTACTACAAATGGCAGGAGGAAATTGTGAGTAGCAAGCTAATAGCCTAATTTATAGCTATAGTAGGGAAGCTGGAAATCAGGTTTCTGCCATGACCATCATCTGGGAGTATTTTCTATTATTAGGTCAAAACCTGAGGCAACTTTCTGGAACTTCAGCTGCAGGACTCTTTCAGCCACTGCAGTGGCAAACACTGCCAACTCCTCCAAAATCCACTTCCTGGGATGCTGTGTTTAACACTTTGTAAAGCTTTCTTCTAGCACTTGGAAATACTCTTATTTATCAGTGTTCTCTCAGCAAATCCTCCATCTACTTGCTTGCTCAGTGGGGATGTTATGGGTCAATGATGAATGCATCTGTCCCATCTTCAAGACACTGGCGGCAGCAAAACTGCAAAATGCAAATATGTGCCAGATAGTAATGGCTACCTCATAAAATGGCCCCATGCACAAGAGTGAGAAATAATCTGATTATCTTCCTACTTTTTGATGCCGATGACAGTGAGTCAGCAAGGGAAGGCATTAGGGAAGGCAGAACTAAACACTCTTGCTCTCCTGGGAGGCTAAAACAGGCTGCTGTGAAACATCTTTGCTGCTAGCTCTGTTCTGATGTACAGTGTTATGTCCACTTTCACCCACATTAACTAGAGACAATTCTCCTGGCACTGCTCTGCACTGGCACCCCACTGCTAAAGCAGTGGATGGGTGCCTGTGATGTGGTGATACAACACAAAGTTTCACATTTCTCAAAGAACTTTGATGCATTCTCTGCTGACTTGCTGCATGCTGGGGAGCCTTTTTAGCTATAGGCCCACCTTGGACAACTCTTTTCCCAACCCTGATGGTTCCAGTGCCAGCCCTTCAACAGGTTTACACAGTTCTGTGATGACCTAACATAGTTGCTAGCAGGTACCAGACCCTGAAGTGATGCGGAAGGGAGCTGGGTGTTTCTTCAGGCATCTTAGAACTGTAACAAACATCTTGTGTTAATCGTTTACCTTTAATCTACTTTGATCTGAAGGTGATTTTAAGTGAAATACATGGAGAAGTATTTATTCTCGCTTTACAAAATAAACCCAGTTTTAAATGCTTATAAAAGACAAAGGTAAAGAAATGAAAGAAAAGCCTGTAAAAGCCTCTACTACTCAGAACACATCTGAAAGGTTGACTGTTTGCAATACTGGCTAATTTCAAATCATCTTCCTGTTGAGGCATTCTAACCTTAATGGATTTTTCAATCTCCTTTTTGAGGTTCTCCAGCTCCATCAATATTGCACCTTCCTTCTGGGTGCCAAAAAAAAAAAAATTTCCTTTTGTCTAACACAATGGATAACAGGAAGAAGGAAAATGAAATGTTAGTTTGAGGGACCAGTCACTCTTTGCTGTACTTGACTGGCCTGTTAGCAACTTCCTGACTGAATGAGATGCAACACTCCTCTCATGTCACTTTATGCATGTATTTTAATGTGAAATCTTCATTCATTCAACCCTCACACAGTTTGGAAATTAATGAACACAGCTGCTACAAACATTCACATGTGTGTAGCTCTTACCCTGGCCAGGTACTGAAGCAGTCAACCATTTTGGGGAATAGTAAAAATGGGCTGACTGAATCCCATACCTGGCTTTGAAGGGAACCACAAAATTCATTGACAGCGTCGGTCTTCCATGTTCCACACTTCACACTTCCAAATTCTTTCTTACCATGTGTACGGATACTCTGAATGAACATCTCAAACTGCCAGCATCACTTTCCTTCTGCCCAAAGACTTTTCATCTCTCATAGTGTTCTGTGTACTGACAATGTTCTCCTTTCCACTGTTACTGTTTATTGAGGGCCATGTCAACCTAATCTCCAGCAGCATTGTTAGCTGCACAGCTCTTCCCCACTGGAGATGCCCTGTCGCATCTCTGTGCTGCTGACAGCACTGTTAGCAAGGCCTGTCAGAGAACTAGTGTAGGGGAAGGATCTAGCCTAAAATTGGTTTTCAGCCAGCTATACAGTAAATTGTGCTGACACAACAAGGAGAGCAGCAAAGGATTTTAAGTGAACATCAGGGAGTAGGACTTCAAGCAGCCCAGCTGCCATGTGGCAGTTGTCATCGCATCAGCCAGCAAGCTCTGTGCTATTTCAGGGAGGCCCCCTCCACCACAAAGCAACTATGTCACCTATTCATCATCAGGCATCCAACAGGGACTGGGACAAGGAAACTTTGAGTTCCTGACTTTCCTGACTAATGACAAAGGGCAGTAATTGTGGACCAAGATACATCCAGAGTTAGAGCAGCAACCAGGAGTTTTGTAATACATAGAATATTTCTGTTTTCACTTTTTAAGAAAACCTTGTTTTAATTTGTAAAGAGCAAGTTGAGGGACAGGCTGTCCACTGCAGAAAGGTAGAGATGATCCAAAACCCATTTCAGTGTTGTGTCTGCTCTGGCTAATAGGTATCCATAGTCCTGCACAAACTTGCCAGTACAAAGCAGCAAAGGAAGCTCTCCCTGGGACTGATCATTGGCAAGTACTCCAAAAGTACAGCACATTTTTGGAAAACAATACTTTAAATATTAGCTATTCTTCACACAAAAAGGAGTAGAACCACTTTGCTTAATTTCCTATAAGGAAAATACCTGCAACAGCTTAATGAAGAATAGCAAAGACTAAGACTGAATTACTCAGACATAAACCTGAGCCTGTGTGATCTTTGAAAACTCACCTTACTCAGAATTTTTTTTTCACCTCTGTCTGCCATAACCTAAAGGCTCTTTCCCAGTCTCACTGCAAGCCTTCTGTCCCCTCTGATAATGCATTAAGTCCCCTGATTTTTGCTTATTCACAGCTGCTTAAACATCCTCTACAGTAGCACAAAATTTGTGTGCATCTTCCTATTGAGTATCCTTCCTGATCTATAGCCTCTGTCTGCCCTGGGAAATGAAACCCAGCAGCACAGGTAATTTTTCTTCCTGCTTCCATCTGCTGCTGAATACTTGTGCTGCAAGTTAAGGAACTATGAATGATGGAGTGTATGTAAATTTCAACTTAATGACAGATGGATAGAGAGTGATGAGTTAGAAAGGAGAGCACAAAGGCCTTTGGGTGGAGTCTGTAATGAAGTCAGTTTCTATGTGAAGGACTATGTATTAGGAGAGAAAGAACTTGATGAATAGTAGAGGTTTTAAAGGGTGAGAGTAGGATTAAGAGACCTTTGGAGGTCTGTAGAAAGGTAATATTATTTCTCTCATGAATTAAAGCAGATAGAGACAACCCCATTGATCTGTATATCCTAAAGTTTAGGTAAATCTCAAAAGAGCAGAATAACTGTGAGCAAGTTCATACTTCTCTGTGACATTGTCTTGGATTGTGGCTATATAATACTCTGACATGAGACAGAGCCTCGGAAAACATTAAAAGCACATTTTTCTGATCAGCTACCCACGACTTATTTGGATTCAGAATATTGTATGTGAATGCATTAAGTTGTCTTTTCAAGTTGAAAAGATCACTAAGAATGCCATTACTAGCCATGACCCATAAATACCTTTGCTCACAAACTAGACAAATTACCTTCAGACAGATTGGCATCCCTCCAGTTGTGATCTTTCTTCTTGATTTATTCATGCCTCCCAACTTGCAGACATTAATCAGAAATCAATTAAATGGACTCTAAAAGAGGCAGGAAAAAAACAACAAACCAAAACATATTTCGACTTTCTGACTACTGATTAATTATTGTGAAATGGAGGCTGGCACATATCTAGGAGATTTCCACATTATTTCCTATAATCAGTGGGCTTCAGTGACTAACAATGCAATGACATCATCACCACAAAGAAAGATGAGAGGCATTGTTCAAGACAAATAATTCTATAGGCAAAAACACAGAAAGCATGCCTAATAGTTTTTGCTATAATGAAGACTCCAAACTTTACCTTTGCAGGTTCTTACTATAATAACATGTTCTTACTATAATTGTAACATGTTAGTATTTGGCATGTAACATTGAATAATTGTGATGCCAGTACTTATAGGCACAAGGAATGACAACAGGAAGACAAGATATCATGTGTCACCACTATCACAACCTGCTGGCACTTTCTTTAGCTCCTGTGCCCTGGCAATGGATCTTACAACCCTAATGCAATTCTAATTGCATCAAGAGGTTTGAAAATATTCCCTCATGGAGAAGTGTTGATCCACATTGGATTCAACAGAAATTGTGCTCATACTGCCAAAATGCATAATTAAGAACAAGATTTAGCTTCTGGGAAATACAGCTCATAACAGGGCAGGTTCTGAGGTCTGCTATATCACACTGCCTGAGAATACAAGCACAGCCTAACAAGGGTAAGTCAAAGGACTGTCCAGCCTGGTATCCTCTCTCAGACAATAGACTGACTGGACTTAAAAGTGAACTTTCTATGGGGCACCTCCTAATACCTGTGATGAAGAGTTTTCCCTGCCAATGGTACCATCCAGACCATCAAGACTGAAAGCCAGCTGTTTCTCCTGCCCTATATCTCTGTAATTTTAGAGCCTGCTTTACTCCTCACCAGTTACATTCCTGTGTCAATAACAGCCACAACTTCACTAGAGGAATAAATACCTCTCCCTTTTTCCCTTTCTTTGGGATTTTCAAACATTTTTTGTCAATTAGCACAGCTGACTCCATATATTGATTGATAGGATCAAAGAATCATTGAGTAGGGAAAGGACCACCTACAGCCATCATCTCACAGCATGTTGTCTGGCTGAATTCTGCCTGTCTCCAAGGATAGAGACAACATAGCCTCTCTAGGCAACCTGTTCCTGTCTTAAGTTAACTGTAAAGTTGGGGGTTTTCCCCTTTAGATTTAAGTGAAATTTCCTGCATTTTAATTTGTGCCTATTGTCTCTTGTGTCTTTTTCCTGTTACCACTGAAAAAAGTCTGGCTCCACCTTTCTTACTCTCCTGCTCTCCTCCCACCTGTGCCCCAGCCCTGTATTTTTGCGTATGGAAAAAGTCTTCTCTTCTCTCAGCCTTTCCTCATATGTGAAATGCTCTAGTGCCTTGATTATCTTTGTGGCTCTTTGCCAGACTGGCTTCAGTATGTCCATGCCTCTCTCATACTGGGGAGTCCAGAACTGGACCCATCACTGCATATGAACCTCACCAGTGCTGAGTGCAGCCTCTGTTGCCTTCCCAGCTTCCACAGACACAAAGTCAACTTTATTCCAAGAACTCCATGCCAGCCCACCCTTCTGTTTGTGTGATACAAACCTGGCACCAGAGGCCACATGCAGCTACACATGCAAAACCAGCATAGCCATCTCTGTATTACAGTTAAAATTTCTTTCAAATACTGTTTTCAAGTCAGGCATCTGAACCTACATTCATTTTGACATCACCTTGAAGTATGCAAAGTCAATGGATCAGACCATTCACTAAAGCTGCAATTTTTATTTTAAAGTATTTTAAATTAAAAATAAATATTAGATTTCCCAATTAATCCTTCTGTTTCCTAGCAAGTTTGCTTCACATTTTCAGGCTTTGTTCCACAACAAGGTCTAGATGGACTAAGAAAACAACCAAGGTAAGACCTGCAGTAAACTGTGAAATTACATAATTCTATAAATTCTCACCAGTTACATTCCTGTGTCAGTGGGTGGCTTCTTTGAGACAGTGACTAAACTCTGACCTTGATAGCTGAGCCTATCAGACTGTTGGGATCAGATCATACAAAAATCCATCCTCTCATACATTCTAAATAGCTCAAAAGGGGAAACTATTCAGAAACTACCAGGTGTTCCTTTCCAAAGGTGTTAGCTGTACAAATTCACCCACACCTCTTTACTTACAATATTGGGGTTTTTTTCTGACAGATAAGGGCATTGAGAAAGAAGATAAATGTTTCATGTCTTAAATAATATTCTGATTTCTTTGAAAGAAGATTTTAGGAAAGAGGAAATAAAAGCAGAGTTTGGTTTGTGCCCTTCTGATTCATGCCTGGCAGTCTTCTACAAGGGAGTTTGTAGCAGAAGAATTGGAGATAACTGCATTTGGATTCCTGTTACACAGGGCACTCCTTCTGTTTTGCTGTATGAAATAAAGGAAACTGGTAGGATTTCTAGGGAACTGCAGGATTTCAGAGATTCTCTTCACCACAAGACAAGCAGCTGATCCATTGCCCTGTGCAGCTTGCTCATTTTCCAAGCCTTGTGGATATTTTTTTCATAGTTTCCCTCTATTGTGCACAGACACAAGTGTACACATACTGAAAACCCACAGAATGAGCCATTCTTTGGTTTTTAATTTTCATCCTAAACAGACATCCGTGAAGGAAGCTATGTGTCCATTGCTATAACATTTATTTGGGAAGAAAATACTTAATCATCCTTTAACAAAAAATTAATTTGATAAGAACAATTAGCTTTAAAAAAATGTCAAAGGATTTGTACTGGCTGGTGTTTTCCCCTCTTGGAAGCTGTGGCAAAGGATTAGCAAGCTATACTGCCATACCTACAGAGCACCCCTTTTTCACTGGCTTATGTAGGAGATTACCACAAAGCTGTAATCCTTCCATACTCTTCAAAAGTCTTGAATTGTTCATATCCCAGAGGCAAAACATAATTTTTTCTGTTTTCCTTCAATAAATATCCAGCCTGCAGCCTCAGTTGGGACACTGGTCACACAGATAACTGGACATTTGCTCCTGAGCTGTCGTTGCTCCATATATTAATTTTCCCATTACATTTGATCAATGCCTTAAATGGCATCTCTTTCTCAAAGTTTGGGGAATCTCTTTATCGTTACCTTCAAAAAGGCAAGATAAAACCACATATATTACTATATTAGTATATTATATGTAGTATATATAATAGAAAGATATATAGTATTTTATATTGATACATGTATGTGTATATAATTATACAAAAGAAAAAAGAACTCTTTTTACACAAACTGCATTTTCATTTTTTTCCTTATAGAAAGATATAGTTTGTTCTCAGGATGAAAAGAATATGAAAGAAGAAAAAAGCTACTCCTGAGACTATTCACACATGTTAACATACTGCTAGAAGTTATTTAGGTACTGTGGTGACAGCTGAAGTAACCATACCTGTAAAATTCAAAAATAGTAAAAAGAATATAGCTGCAGACAAGAACCTCATTTTTCACTCCTTTGCTATCTTTGTACATACTATTCTTGGTTATTTCTTAAACTGATGGAATGCCTACAGAAGTTGTTCAAGCTGATACCCAAGGGAACCTCCTTTCACGCACAGAAGAACTGCAGAAATTATTGAGAATTTCCCATCTCCCCAGGGCTCTACCAACTCTGATCAGCAGTCAAGATGACATGTCTTTGCAACCATTGTTAGTCCTCAAGCTAATTTGGAGGTGGCATGTCTACTTATGGACCCTGCAAGTGCTTCCAAGCTCTGAGGTTCAGCCTGGCAGTTATTCCTGCATAGCTGTGTGCACCATCCCACTTTATGTCCTGATTTCCATGCAAGGTTTATGCCAGTCTCTGAATATGAATAATGAAGACTTTATGGAGTGAACTGCAGAATGCATCCACTCCATTTATTGCAAGAGATACTGCAATGATTGCCAGATTCAATGCACAGAAACGATCTTGTTAATCTGTAAGTAACACTGACTTTCAGATGGGGTTTGAAGATTCTGTATTCTGTTAACAATGTCTCTTGCTTATTAAATCTAATGAATATTGAATTATATAAAATGTAAAAGGCTATGCTGTGATTAATTTCACTAGTAGTTCTTAGATTTCTGAAAAGAAAAACAATTAGCAGTTGCTATAAAAATTACTTGTGGGTCTTTGCAAGTTGATGTTGTACACACGCATGAAAAGTTAATCATATTAATGATATTGCTTTATGTTAATAGCAATAATGAAAGAGCAAAGAAAGAAACATAACTCAAGTGTCTCAAGTTCCAAGGCAGTACAAAGAGTGCTTCTCACTTTCAGGGTTTTGCCTGTGCAGGCAGAAAAATCCCTCACACGCAGAGCTCCTCAACTCCACAAGCCAGAGCACAGAGCCGCAGCCATTACACTACACAGTTCTCAAAGCTCATTTAAGCACTCTGATCATTCATGGCTTGATAGGCTCCACATTTCCCCAATGCACAGGTGACAGACATCTGTCTATGTCATGAGTTTCACAAGCACAGATCTCTCAGCAGCAGCAGAAGTTCAGTAACCAGTTCACAATGAAACATTCAGAAGCAAAGCATCAGAGGCACTGAGAAATGGCAGCACCATTCTGACAGCAGTCGACAAGGTTACACATGCAAGTGAAGCTTTGTGGTGAGCAAACTGCAAAAGCCTGCTGTGGTCAGGGGCTCTCAAAAGAAAAGCCAGGCAAATGAACCATCGACCCTTATTTGCCCTGAAGAAACAAACCTTTTTGGTTATTGTGGGGGTCAATGCATGTAAAATAGAGATAGGTTCAAACTTCCAGACTAAGATGCAACCTGGATTACAATTTAGAATCACCCCTTTTTTCCTGCTGAGAAAAATGCCTCTTCAGGATTGTTCAGAAGCATGGGGCTGGGTTTATCTCTACTACACAGGCCTCACAATACAAGAAAGTGCTTTTCTGAAGCACACTGGAATAAACACAAACCACATATCACAGAGCTTTCAACTGGTCATGCATCGATTGACTCCTGGCAAACAAAATTTACAGGTTTAGAGGTTATGTCTACAGGGAAGCAATCCTAAACTGAGTATGAATGGTTTTACTGTAGAGAGGCCTTCTGAGGCAGCACTGCAAGTAAAATTAAATACAAGCAACAGGGCACTGACATCCTGAATGTGTTTCCTGGGTGTGCAAAAGATGAGAGACTTTTCCCTTCTTTCTTGTACAAACAAGTGAAAAATATTCACTCTTCCCTCAAGTGCTGACTCAGTTGTTGATTCTTTGATTTTGTTGATTCTTTGATTTTTGTTGATTCTTTGTACAAAGATTCTTTGTACCAATTGCAGTATAATTTCGTCAATACAGACATACTTTGGGCTGTTCCCAAGGCTTTAATGAAAGCTTCACTAAAGCAGCCATTAAAAAACCTTTAATTTGTGCTAAAATGCATGTTGAACCTGAGCCTGTCTGTCTGTCTTGACTCTCTCTACTGCCAACTGACTCTTGGTGTCAAACATCAGTTGTTACAGTCTTCTAATGCTTTCCCACACTCACCCAACTATTTTCTGATTTTTCTACTTTCTGCATATTTCCATCTTCCTGGTGAACTACATTAATCTAGTTGGCAACTGACCTAGAAGAGAACAAACATGTAATCAAGTAATTATCATAGGAGCAATAAATACTAACAAAACAAGGGATGATAACTCTGTTGTTTGCTCTCAACCCAAATTGGGCAGTCAGCAAAATATCTCTGCTACATGAAACTCACAGACAGAAAACACACTACTACAAGCTTTTATTCCCATGTATATGATTTCAAGAGTACACAGGCATGGGCTAAAAGTAAGTAAACTAATGTGGCAAACTTAGATGCAACAAGAACTTCAGTCAGGGAAGAGGACAACAAAATTCTAACTCCTTAGGCCATGGGAAGAAACCACAGTGCAGTGAGAAAGAAGAGGATGGGAAAGAGCTGCTCTGAAAATAGAGCAACTACAAGGCAGCTCAAGGCTTAGATATCTGTGATAGCATTTCTCTGCTTCTTGTGCCTTGACTAGGACCAGACAAAGAGGAGAGGTCCTGTTGAGTTAGCTCAAGGCATAGCTTATAAAATAGTAATCAACAGAGTTAGTTTAATTTATTATAACTTGGGAAAGCTTGGGATAGATGGAGCCTGTAAAGAAATAAATGTCTCTATAAAACACAAGATAAATAATCTGTTTGTATTAGAAATTAAAAGCATTACAGAAGAGTTTTTAAAATTAAGACAGGTGTTAAGGAGAACAACATGATGTAAACAGATATTTGAGGGATTAAGTCATTAAACTAGAGATTGTATTTTCAAATAAAATTTAATAAATAAAAGACTATCAGGAAACAGGGAATTACAGTGTCAACAAATAAAAATTATTTTATTAGGTCTATAAAAACAGGTGATCCACTTAAGATCCATCTTTCAAATACTTTGGAAGTACCTAAAAATAAGGTGATGGACTGAAATCTTTGCCTGTAAGTGATAATAATGATATCAAGAATTTGGTGAAAAGTATAATCTGTGATGCATGATTATACTGAGGGTGAATTAATTATATAGAAGCAGCATAGTAGGGACACCTGTGAAAGATGTTAAAGAAATTTGACACAATTAACAATATCAATAAGAAGCACCAAACCTGTTCAGACTGATTTTTCTGTGGTCAGAATGAAAAAGAATATTGTTACATTCTTAGCCATCCACAGGAGTGGCTGAGAAAAACAGTGCTAGTGCAGAAGACTAATAATGAAGAAGCTTTATCTGCATATATACTGGGTAAATGTCACAATGGAGCATAGGAAAAAAAAATTATACTGTTTAAACTACATGCTCTTGGAAAAACTAAAGTCCAGAAGAGAAGCAATTGTTTCAGGGTTGTTTCCTGAGTGTATTATTGGATATGGATCAAAATCATATTGACACAGTGACCATGTTTATTTAAAAAAAAAAAAAAAAAAAAAAAAAGACAATCTCAAAAAGAGCAAGTCACATCCATTCCAAAACCTGGCATTTTGTCTTGGCACATTAGAAGTATAGAACATGATAGAACAGGAGCAGTGTGCTACTGGCTAATAACTTTCTCAAATGCATGAGATGCTGGACATGGAGGGTGTAACGGAGCACACTTGTTGGGGTACAGATGAAGTAACTCTGCACTGGTGTTTGCTATGGAGGAGCTTCATTAGGTTTCTTCATCCAAACCATTTTGCACGGACAATTAGGAGGAGTTGTCTCAAACAGAAGAGCCAGTAGTACAGGTTTTAGAACAAAACAGTAGTAATAGTAAAAATGCTCAAAACCACAGATACCCCTGAAGACTTCAAAAAGAATGGAAATGCAGAGTTGCTGAGCTATTAACTAGGAGATGTAAACCCTCACTTAAATCAGATGTGTTATCTTAAGAATGCAAGATAGGAAATCTGATGACTGTTTCATGTTTACAAGGAGTAAGACCAATAAATTCAACTTCCTTCCAGGGATTCATCAAAACCTATAAAAGAAACAGAACTCCCTTCAAATCACATGCAATCTAGTCCTCTGAAGCATGGGTTGTGACACATTTGAGGATCTACAGGGACAGGACCCACCATACTTCATATTCTGGAATATACATAGTATATTCTAATATCAGAACAAGAGGAAAATGGCCTCAAGTTGTGCAAAGGGAAGTTTAGATTGGTCATTAGGAAGAATTTTTTTACTGAAAGGGTTATCAGACATTGGAACAGCTTGTCCAGGGCAGTGGTGGATTCCCCATCCCTGGAGGTATTTAAGAGACTGTAGTGCTTAGGGATACGGTTTAGTTGAGGACTTGTCACTGTTAGGTTAATGATCAGACTCAATGATCTTAAAGGCCTTTTCCAATGTAGGCAATTCTGCGATAAGTGAACAATTTTCAGATCCAAAATAAAATTTTAAAATTTTATTGCTTAATCAGTGTGGTCTAGATTTCCAAAATAAACAAACAAACAAAACCCAAAAAACACACACCCCCCCCAAAAAAATCAAACAAAACTACACACAGAAAACCCCCACAAAAGCGCACAACAACAACAACAACAATAAATCTTCCCAGAAACTAACCTCAGACTTGATTGATGAAGCACAGAAAATAGTAAAAACAACTGATAATCTATATACTGAACTTATATATACTATATACTGATTATGTGGTACCAAGGAACATACATTGATCACATATGATCAGCTTTCACAGTTCACAGTCCCATACCATGTTTCCTGTTGTTACTTTTTGCTCCATTCCTATTTACTCCATCTTATCTTATTCTTCTCCTTCCTCTGACTGATTTTTCTATTTCTTACCTATCATTTATCTCAAGCTCCTGTGCTGACAACCAGTTCTCTGGCCTATGCCACTCCCTGTAGTATCTAATGATTTTCCTATTCTTGCTGCTCAGCTAATTTGCAGTATGTATTCTCATCTAAATATGAAGGTTTTCAGATATTTTTGTTATATCTTTTTTCAACTTCTTGTCTCCTGTGTTTAAACCTGTAGAGCATTCCCCATACCCTGTAGAGCACTCCCTGTACTAACCACATCTCTAGTTTAACCTTCTGAAAGCCAGATATTTTCACGACTACTCAAAACTGGTTTTGTCTGATAAATTCCAGCTCTAATCTTACTATTTCATCAATTATCATTTAGCATATAAGTTTTCAGATATTTAATACGGCACAGTGGATTTCTCTTGCTTTTCATATGTCTTTAGTTTCCTGAACTTTAGTCTTCATTGAAATTCCTGAGTTGTGGAGAGCACTGATCTTATATTAAATGACCATGATCTAAACAATTTAAAGAGGATTTGCACCCATCAGTCCATAAGTAGATTCCATGGCTGCATGAGCTGCCTGAGAACTATATACCAATTTTCTACAAAACAAAAAGAAAACCATTGAACAGACGTTTTGATGTTAAACACTATCCTGTGGTGTTAAACAATTTTTACCTTAATGAAAGATTGAACCTTGTTTATAAGTTTCTGGAATCATTCTTATAGTTTGTGAGCAATCCAACCATGCAATGCCAACCAACATATTGCTGTAGCTACTGTAATTAGAATACAACAGCATTATCTAAAGTCATAGACCCATACTTATCTGCAAATGTGAAATTATGCTTGTGAAACTAAACAATAACTGTGTATCTGACTATCTAGAAAAAGAAAATCTGCAAAGGACAAGAGACAAGTGCACCAGTTAGGTACAACATCATGTGTATGGTTGACGCATTGTGTCATGGCAGCATATTACAGCTCTGAAAGGAAGATTTAGCCTGTAAAGTGAGTGAAACAAACAGGCTAAGATTATTTCAGAAGCTGAAGATTATGGCCACTAACTTACTCTTGATTTTTAATTACATATCATATACTTAGGTCTCTACCTCATAAATTACAATCTCTATGTGGACATGTAAAAGGAGAGTTGTTTTTTTAAAAAAACAATGGTTTTGTGTGAAGATAAATTTCAAGGGCTCATTAGTATCCAAAAAGTAACAATTTGGCAGTGATGTTCTGTACTTTTTTCCCAGAGAAACCAACGGCAAAACTCCTATTGAAAGGAAGACTTTAAATGCTTCAATATTCTCAGACTGTGGGTTGTAATAAAAAACTGAGACAAACTTCTCATCCTGATGATTAAGAAGAACAGAGAAGTAGATTTCAAGTATATAAAAAGGTTTTACAAAGCAAAAAATAACAATATTCATTGAGAAAGGATAATAAATAAAGAATTAAATTGGACTTGGAGGTGAGAAAGATCAGCTTAGTCTGAAGTGGCTAACCTTTCATATCACTTTTTATTAACCAAGAACGTCACTTTTCTAAAATTTTGAGAGAATGCCAACTACTGAGATCAAGAATGTATTCTTCAGAACTTTATGTTTAAACTCTGGGTTTAGACATACTGTCCAATATGGACAGATAACCTTATTTTTCAAGTTTCACCCATTCTTACCAGAATAATTTTTCAAAATTCTTTATCAACACAGAATTAGGTCCTGGGTATGGTTTTTTTCTTAAGTATTTGGGTATGTTAACAGGATTTGGAAGACAACAGCATTTCATATGGGGGTTAGAGAAAGACTTGGGAAGATCAGATTACTTTACTTAGCAGATATCTCAGAACAGACAAACCCTGGGAAATTATAAACTGCAAATGATTCTCCCTTCTGATATTCAGCCACACTCAAGCTCCATCTAGGAAGATCACTTTCTTCTTGAAACAATACTGAGTTCAAATCTGTTCTTATCTAGGTGATGGACTCTGGCCAATGTAGTTTCAGGTAGAGATTGAAAACAGTTGCAATGCAACTAGACATTTTCTTGATTCTCTGAGAGGCCCACATAGGACAGGAATCTCTTCATCGGCTCATGTAGATAAAGAGTTCTATATCCAAGGTCATCAGGACACCCACATTTTACAAAAATTACCTCCACTTAAGTTGTATTTCTATCTGGTACTCCTGTAGTAATTATGTTTCTGGCTGTACTTTAAAATGCTTAATTCAATTAGACAGATGAAGACATCAGGAGTTGTATAAATGCATGCTGCAAAAGAAGTCTGCTAGAGGGTCTCTACATCTTTGGATATAGTTTTGGCAGATGTCCTGATTGCAAACACAGTCTCTTTAATGTTCAAATTATGTTCTCTTAATGGTGTTTGCCTTCAGCACCTTGGCTGTAATTTACAAGCTGTAAAGCTACAAATCCACTTTGTGGCTGCTACTGTAGGTATTATTGCTCTATTAATACTTATTAAGTCTCTGAAATATACTAAAATTGTCAACACATTTTTCATGGCAAGTTTCAGGCTAATGCATATTAAATAAAAAGACTAAAAGTCAGGAAGCAAATGACACTGTCCAAAATCAAAAAGGAAAAACAAAAAGCTAAATATGTTTAAAACACATTATTACATTTGCACCTGAGGCTAACAACCTAACAGGAAATTGTAGAAAACCATCACTTAAAGACACTGCTGTCAGTATTAGCAAGTAAAATAAAATATAAAATAATTGGAGTGTTAGCATTTGTATACCTAACTTACATTTCTAGAAGGCATAAATAAAATTTCTTGCCTTGTTGAGGGCTAAGAAAACTTAGTTATGTCCTTAAATTCTGTGAATAAAACCTCTGACATTTTTGTGACTGACTGTCAGCAGATTTTTGAGTCCATCTGATGGCACTTTGGAACATCTGCAGCTTTCCAACTAATAGAGAACAAAACAGGCATCTTTTCAATCGATAACATATCTACTATAGGTGAGAAGTGAACAAATAAACAACATCCCAAACATTTAGAAAGAAGAACTGCACGGAAAAAAATATACTCCACAGATCTGAAATTGATGATGGTATAAAAAGCTTTAGTGGACAAAGTACAGCCAAATGAGGAGGGAAAGGCAGTTGCTCAGTAGCTGTGAATTTCTAACATAATAGATTGAAACTATACAGAGATCAGATTTTACTTGCGTGTTTCATGCATCATGTAAAGTATACGGTTTCACTGAATAATAAGAATGAAAGAATACCTGACGCATATTTTCTAACTTGTAATCTCAGGTATATATAGAAACTGATAAAATAACACACAATTCATCAAGAAAAAGTCAGTGAATGCTGCGTACTAGTGGATGACACTTTCAAGGCAGTCCAGTAGGAAGAGAAGCAGCCTGCACTCTATGCCTTCCAGCACACACTGCAGAGAGCACATTGCTACAGGATCTACAGCCCAAGGTTTCCAAATGCCATCTCTGAGATTTGAAAAAACGAAAGATTAGAAATACATAAAAAAAGCACCAATGAAGTCATTAAAATGTCATCTTCAATACAGAGATACAGCTTACTTTGCTGTACTTCCCCTATTTAATATATAAAGTTGAGCAGGAAAAAAACATTCCTACTCAATGACCACAGTGAGTCATCAATTCCATGTCCATTTATTTGTTGGCTATTTTAAGTTTTGTAAAAATACATTACCAGCAATGAAAGACCAAATTATGTCAGAATTCTTGATTTTACCTTTTGTAGATTTTTTTTTTTAATCATAATCTTAATATCCTTTGCAGAAAGTTTCTTAAGGTATAACAAGATAAGGAAAAAACCACAGATTTAATGACTATTGCAAAACAGTCCTAGCACATTTCATGATTGATATAAATTTTATTTGTTTCAAAAATGCATCGTAGCGTTCACCCTTTACTATTGAATAACTGTAAAAGAAAGTAATTCTGTGCCTAATCAGTACCATCTAAGAAACAGTATCACACAGGAGCAGTTAGAATTTTCACACTCAAAAATTGTCGTAAAGTCAGCCTGAAGGTTTGACTCATATTCCTTCATGGCTATGAACAAAGAACACTTTGTAATTGTAACTGGAAATTCTGACATCCACAGCAGCAATTAAAAATGGAGTTTTGAAGATCAGTTCTAAATTTCTGGGTTTTGAAGATCAGCTATAAGCTAATAAAGGAAATTCAAAGAACAACAGAATATTTGAAGTTGGAAGGGACTTCTGCAAGTCACCTGGTCCAACTGCACTGCTTGAGTAGGACTACCTGGTGTTAGTTTCCCAGGACCATGTGGACCGCTTTCCCAGGAAATGGCTTCTGAAGAGCTCCAAGGATGGACACTGCACAGCCTCTCAGGACAAGCCATTGCCAATGCTCCATCACCCTCAAAGTAAAAGAAGTGATTCCTGATGTTCAGGGGGAACCTCCTGTGTTTCAGTTTGTACCAATTACTTCTTGTCCTGTCACTGGACACCACTGAAAAGAGCC
The DNA here is from genome assembly GCA_024605025.1 of Megaceryle maxima. Taxonomy (NCBI): domain Eukaryota; kingdom Metazoa; phylum Chordata; class Aves; order Coraciiformes; family Cerylidae; genus Megaceryle; species Megaceryle maxima. The sequence goes on along the minus strand of JANHGN010007983.1, from coordinate 45,183 downwards.
TGGCTCCATCATCTTTAAATTCTCCAGGTATTTATAAAGATTTATGAGATTCTCCACTCAGCCTTCTCTTCTCCAGGCTGAACAGTTGCAGATCTCTCAGCATTTCATCATATGTGAGATGCTCCTATCCTTTCATCATCTTTGTGGCCCTTTGGTGGCTCTCTCCATAATATCCATATATCTCCATGTACTGAGGAGCCCAGAACTGGACATAGTACTCCAGGTGTGGCCTCATCAATGCTGAGCAGAGAGTAAGGATCACCTTCCTCCATCTGCTTGCAAAACTCCTCACAGTGTAGCCCAGGATATAATTTGCCTTCTTTGTGTAAAGGGCAAACTGCTGGCTCATGATGAGAATCTTAATTTTTACCTTGTTTAGGTGCTAAGAGATTTAGTTCATTAATGTTTACAAAGCACTTCAGGTGGAAAGCTGTTACAGGAATGCAAATTACTATTAAGTTCCCTCATATGTTACAAAAATACAGTTGTCTTTTGTCATGTAAATAGAACCCTCAAATACAATAATGAGATTTCAAAACATTTACTATGATTCCTGGTCTTCTTCCCTCCTCCTCCATCTAGTTCATTATAGTGATGCACAGTAACAATCTCTCCCTCCTCTAAAACTGAATGAAAAAAAAAAGAAATGCAAACCACTTCCTCAAATATGAAAGAATAATATTAAACCACACAATAAATCTGAAGGCTCTTTATAAACATACAAGTGAGTCAAAGCTACAGGATGTTAGTCCCTAGCATTAAGGACATTTAAGCCTTAATATTTTACTTGTAATGAAGCAAACATGTACAATAATTATTGTCAAGCAATTAACACATTTTAGTGAAGAGGAAATATATAATGGGATTTAGGAAAAACAACAACAAAAAAGCAGTATGTGCTACAGGGATCATTACAGAAATTCAGTCCAAAATTCACTGTGGTTCCTTTTACAGATTATGGTGAAACATGTTTTAGGATACCCTTCAGTATTTATATTTTTTTAAGTTTATTTGACTGCAATGTATTAGGTTTGTCTCTTTGAAGAAGTAAACAGTGAATGTTTGCTATGTGTACTCTTGACAAATAGGAATGAGACCAGAGAAGGGAAACAAGCAAACAGTCAAAAAAGATGGGTAACCCCTCTTCATTAAACAAAAAATGCAGCTTGTTGCTAAGGATGTTTGGCTGAAGAACTAAGAATATTCTCTAGATCTTTCCGAGATGTACATAAGAACAGTGCAGCTACAGAGAAATACACAAAATCAAAGAACAAATGTTGGAAAATAGCCTGAGGAAATTAATCTCCCCCCCCCCGATAAATATGCTATCTTCATAGGCTGACAAAAACAAGCCAGGAATACATGAAGCAATTGAAACAAAAGGTGATAAAAGGTTAGCTTAAAAACTTATTTTAAATCAGAATTAAAGCTTGGATACCAAAATGGCAGGCCATAGCTTAGGTTTATATGGAGATTATAGTTTTCCACTACAAATAACTGTAAGAAATCTCCTATTGCTTGGAAGCTATGCATACTTTCCAGGCATCTGGCAAAAGGGCACAGCCAACTTTCAAAATGCTTTTAGAGTGGCAGCTTCAACAGAATAATTCTCCTCTCAGTCCTCACCAGGACAGTCTCAGTGTGCTGGCTGTCTGCTCAGAGCTCTAGGTCTATACTGCAGCCATATTACATGTTTTTCTATATTACACTGGTAATAAAAAGCTGCAAGTATTCTTTCCTCATAGGAATTCTTCAATCCCCAGATACTAGAGAAATGTATCCTGATCTTCTGTGTGACCTCAGTGCTAGATGCAGCAATGCAAAGGTCACAGAGTTCAGAAAATGCATGAAGAAGACTAGTGGAGCCCCATCTGGAAAAGAATAAGGGTGAACTCCTTATAATAAGTATTTAGTGAATATGGGAGGTCTCATGTCTCAACAAATGAAATTGTAGAGAGGTAGTTTGATCAGATATTCAAAATGCTCCACAATGTATAATGATTTCAGCAGAACAGTGCTCAATCATTGCTGTTGTGCTTTGCATTTACTGGAGCTTTTCAGTAGCTGTCCCACAGTTCTGTTCTGTCAAGTAGACTGAGTTTCACTTAGAAAAATCTCAATACAAAGAGAGTTTCTTATTGGTAAAAAAGGTTTGTAACCACTGATTTCCATCAGCACATCTTTCCTTTCTACATTTTTCACTGTCCATTACTCCTTCACATAGGAACATCTATTTCCATCCATTATATAATTAATTTTCAATTAAAAAAAAAAAAAAAGTATCATCATTTAATAATAAACTCTCAGGAAAAACTCCTTCTGAAAGTCGGCGAGCAGGTCACTCAAGGCAAAGCTCTAATTGAGTGCCAGGCTTCCTTATACTGAGAAGGCATTCAAAATGTATGTAAAGGAGCACAGGAAATGTCTGTCTCAAAGGGAAGATGACAAATAGGTCAACATTAATTTAAGTCCCACCGAAGACATCTTTTAAAATAGCTGTCTGCAGTTACAGAGTGCTACATCTCCCTCATTTATTTAATGCATACTCTCTGCAATATAAACCTAATTGCAGAAATGATCCATTCAACACAACATAATTAAGACTAACAGATTGCATTGTAGAGCTTTACAATAGTCTCTGGGGTTTACTGTGCTGCTGCGGGCTCCTACAGGTCTGCAGATGAGGACCATTCATACCAACACTGCTAACAGCTGAAAAATTGGTCAGTGCTGCTTCTGCTTGGCACACTATTGTCTCCAGTACTGTACTGTCTTCATTGGATACATTTGGACTACAAATTAATCACAACAGATAGTAGATACAAAACCCTTCAGGCATATGCTGTGTCATCAGCTCTGGGCCAAAGCATTAGATCCACTACATCAAACTGACATGTTCTGCCAACATTCATCATCTCATATAATTCCATTGTATCATGACCTGTCTGAGAAAGGGTGAAGAATTAATCACCACTAAAGAAATGCAAACCTTCAATTCCAGATAGCGCTAATTAAAACAATTCAAAAGGGGGTTTAAAAATTGTTTTAATAAATGTTTTTTTCAATTATTTTACATATGTATTTGTAGAACATATACACATTACACTGTGTAAGTTGTCCATACACTACCTACACAGGAAGGTAGTCTATGGACAACTCCATTCGTATGGTGCCTGAGGACCAGGTAGAAAAAATGAGAAAGCTGTAAGTAGGCTCACAGAGCAAACTATCTGACCTACCACTCTCCAATAGTATATCCTTGTAGTCAATATGTCCTTTTCAGTAGCTAAAATCAGTAACAGTCAAACTATTCCTCACGAAGCCCTGCTATCAAGGATCCAAGATACCCAAAGATTGCTGGAATACCACAGTTTATGGGCATGTTCTGCTCAGTTCACAAAGCCAGTCAGCACTGCAGCATAGGCAGCACCAGATGCACAGTCAGTGCATCCTAAGTATTCAGACCACAGCTTTGGCAAAGACATTCATTTTCTGTCTTGTACAGTGGATCTCTTGTTTTAATCTTTTACTTTTTACCCCACTGTGGCACCGTTTGCTGCTTTGAAAGACAGCTATCTGACTTCTAGTTCAGCCATGTGCTCACACTCAGCAACTGCAATTCACCATTTTGTCAAGATCTGTAATATCATCTCTCTAACTGAATATTGCTGATTACACTTCAGCAACAAGACCTTCTGTCTTTTCAGACGTAAGGGAATATTGCCACCATGTTAATGATGTGTACCCGTGTGCATTAAGAGCTGCACGCAGGCTACAGAAGCAAGACTCAGTGCTTTTTAAATAGTTCTAAAAGCTGTAATCATGTAGCTCCATGATACAGCAGTACCTTTGCTAGCAACAGGCCATAACTTCATACTGAATCTTTCAAGGCTTGTCAGCCATGCTGTCTGAATACATCTTTGCTTTACTTGGTGTAGCTGCATTTGCAATTCCTCTGACCAGTTGTGTGACTGATTTGTTTTACTTTTGTTTTATATAGATGGGTAGTAAAAAGCAGTTACACCATGCAGAATGAGATACTTAGGACTAACACAATGATGTAGTATGAAGAGATGTAGGCATGGTCCAATAGCAGAGGCCTTAAGGAGTGGAGACACAGGATGGAGTATAGAGGGATACAGGTATTAGATGAGATGAGGCATAGACTTGGAACTGGTGACTATAAGCAATTCAACCATGATCAGTAACAAGATGTAGACTTGGCCAAAACTGGGTTTAAAAGTAGCTAAGAAAGCAAAGAAGCTGTAACCACTACATGTAAATTGCATCATATATTATAAATCCAGATGTATTATGAAGCTGCAGACCTGCAAAGCTGTAAATGTTAGCAAATGTGTAAAAATGATCCCAAGTGGTGGATCCTAGAGTGAGGAAGAAGGAACCATCAACATGAACATACTATTGCTCCTGGCACAGGACTCTAGATGCTGACAACTCACAGAAACATCCCCATCAGAACAAAACCACTGACCTTGGGACACAGAGGAGCAGTGAAAGGGTGAGAAAACCCCTTCAAAACGTGGAGAAGCTAAGTGTCTGTAAAGCAATATTAACTGCATTATTATTCCTTTTTTTTTTTTTTTTTTCTGCAACAGAGCTAGACTAATAATGATTCTTGACTTAGACTGCGAAGATTTCAACTGTACGAATTTATAAAATCATAGAAATATACACACACACATATATATATAAATGTGTGCTTCCTCTTTGTAAACAAGATTTTGAATGTAGCAGACTAGTGATTCCATTGCTGAGGCTAACTCCAAACACTATCCGTATTTGCCTACATCACACTAATGGAGATGGAGGCAGACAAAAGACAGTACTGAAGCTGTAAGTGTAAATTTTGAGCAAAACTGAGTAAATTCAATTACAGCTTAAGTCAGGAAACATAGAAACATAGAATGGTTTGTATTAGAAGGGACTTTTAAAGGTCATCTTAGTTCAACCTCCCTCACACTGAACAGGGACATCTGCAACTAGATCAGGTTGCTCAGAGCCCTGTCCAACCTGACCTAAAAGCAGGAATGTTTCTAGGGACAGGGCATCTAACACCCCTCTGGGCATCCCATGCCAGTGTTTCATCACCCTCACTGTAAAAAATCTCTTCCTAATACCTAGTTTAAATCTACCCTCTTTAAGTTTAAAACCATTACACTCCTGTCACAACAGACCCTGCTAAAAAGCCTGTCCAATCTTTCTCACAGGCTGCCATTAAGTACTGAAAGGCAGCAATAACATCTCCCTGGAGCCTTCTCTTCTCCAGGCTGAACAACCCCAACTGTCTCAGTCTTTCTTCACAGGAGAGGTGTTCCAGCCTCTGACCATTTTTGTGGCCCTCCTCTGGACCCACTGCAACAGGTTCATGTTTTGGTGCTGAGGACTTCAGAGCCAGACAGAGTACTCCATGTGTTCTTACCAGCATGGAGTTAGAGGGGTAGAATCAATACGCTTGACCTGTTGACCACACTTCTTCAGTACTGACCCTTGAGGGACATCACTTCTCATTTTAGCTCTGGATATCATGTCACTGACTACTACCCTTTGGATGCATCCATCCAACTAATTAGTTATCCACCAAACAGCCTACCCATCAAATCCAAATCCATCTTTCTCCAATAAAGAGAGAAGGATGTGGGGGACTGATGAAGTCACTCTGTCATAGAAGGCCACTAGGTGGGTCAGGCAGGACTTGTCCTTGGGCATGTCCTGATGGTGGAAATTACAAACATAGGTCAAAATATTGACAGTGGACAATTAGTTCAGTTATGGAAGCAAAACCTTAACAGATGATAAGTATTTAGTTTGGTAGGAAATCTGAGGACTTAAATGTCAAATATTTTAAAATCCCTAGTTTTCTCTCTTTATGATTCTCACTACCTCCTTTGAGAAGAGTTGAACAGAGAGCATTCATATGATTTAGCTTCCTGCAAGTAAAGAGGCAAAATTGATTGGAAGACCTTTCTTTCCAGTTGCTGTTGTCTATCTAGCCAAATTGAATGATGAAACTCTCAGTTGAGAAGTTTTAAAATTCAAATGTATGGTGAATTCATACAGTCAAAACCAAATATTCTCGAGTGGTTTGCTCTTTTCATATCTCCAGCAATGCAGGCATTCAGAATTGCCAGTTCTTCCTAAAAGCAGGACAGAACTCATACATGCTAGAACAGTGTATATTATTCAGTTTGGGGAAATAAATGCTGGAAGCTTGCTTTCTTTCAGCAAGGAATGTTGTTGGCCTTTCTTATTTAATTAATATAATTCCTTAAGTTCTGGAACTCGTCAAATTTCTTGATAGGAAGTATCAATAATCAGGCAGTTAAATACAAGTTACAATGACTGTAAGAAATAGTATTTAAATACATTATTCTGTGACTGTAATAGGAATTCCCTTATGAAATAAAACTAATTCTTTGATCCAATGTCAACAACTGATTATTCATGGATACGTTAGGAGACTGGGAAATGATTCAGGCAGAGCAAAACACACAAATCAGGCTACAGAGTACATGCAGAGTGCATTCTCCTGAGAAAGTACTTGTAATCAGATCACTGTAGAAAGTAGGTGCAAGTATGAATAATAGAAGGCAGAATACTTTATAATCTCTGGTACTTCACTGCAACAGAGCAAACTGAAGTAAAGGTCTACTTAAGTTACAGTTTAGATTAACTCACTAATAATCAAGAGTTAGCTGTAGGTCAGTACAGTATTTCAACATCATTAGTACCACCCTTTACAGAATCTTTTTCAATTAGGTAAATACAAATTAGGTAAGTACAGCTATGCCTGTATCTCAATTTTTTTTCACAGGTTACACTAAAGATTAAAAGCATACAAGAAAAAAAAAAAGATACATTCCTTGAAGGATACCAGCTATGCAATGGACTGGAACCCAAGAGATGTATGTCACGTTCTTAAGTTTGCTGATGATTTACTGAATGATATTGGGCAACCTGTGTTTGGTTTCTGTGTTTCCCTAAATATGCTTTATCTATATTGTCTATACAGAATTTAGCCATACAGAAATTATTCATGGCACAACTGTCTCCGGATACTTTTCATACATCAGGAAATTCAATGGACACTGACCCCAGTGGAGAGAATCTGTGTACTAATGCCATATATTACTTAAAGGCTTAGATAATGAATCTTCTGTAGCAGTTAATTGTCCTATGTGTAAAATGCATCAGTTCTTTCCTACAACAGTCAGCATGTCAGTTCAGTTGCAGCCAGGCAGAAAAAAAACCATCCCAGTGAATACTAGGAAAGAAACAGAAAAGGCCACTGATTTCCTACTTTGATTTGCCTTGGTGGTTGCAGTTGTACATGCTACCAATCCACCTCTCATCTTGTAGTTAACTGGAGAGAAGTCTGCTCTCCTCTGGTGGCCACCAGCTTGTATTCCACTTTCCACAGTCACAAAAACAAGCACAAAACTTGTTTCAAAGTTAACAGCACTAAAAATGCATTAAGAGAATCACAATAAAAGTAATTATACTTTATTTCTCAACAAAAATAGTGCTACCAAGTATGAATGAATATTGCCCTATAACACATATCCAGACAAAATATAAACCATCATACTTCAAAACTCACTTGAAATAAGATTCAAATTATTTCTAAGGCATTCAATGCACTCCGATAATTTAAATTTGTAAGACATTCTTTAAAAAAGACATCAAAACAGGTAACTTTAAGTGTATAATGGGTTTACATTATTTTAATAGAAAATGATGAGAATTCATATGTAGTTTGAATAGAACAAACCTATCAAGGCTGATTTTCAGTGAAGTCTTTTAGAATAAAATATCCGTGTAAGCTCCTTTGGCAGCCATAGATAGCATGGATTCACTTTAGAATCCACCAGATTTAACGATACTGCGTTCTCTTTCTCTATTCTAGCAAAGCAAAACTAACATTCTGAACTAGAATAGGAATTTTGATTTTTTTTTTTTTTTTTGGTAGCAGCCCAGGAAATGCATTATCTATGGTGATTCATGGTGGAAAATGTAGCTACCTGCTGCTGGGACCTCAAGAATCCTATGTCTTGACCCTTAACAATCTTTGCTATCACTATTGTACCATTGTATAGATGCAAATACAGCACCTGATGACTTTCTACACTACATATATATGAGAAGAGGATAGAGTTTTTTGTTTAGTTATTATTATTTACACTGCACATTGGGCACTTTTTCATGGCTTCACAATTCAGAATGTTGAAGTCACACATTATAGGTGAAATAATAAACTTGAATTGTTAGAAAATGAATGCCAGTTAGATATTTATAGTTTCAAACAAACCACTGGAAAAATAATAAAATAAAAAAAAAAACCCCAAAACACAAAAAAACCCCAACAACCAACCAACAAACCTTTGCCAGCCTATGAAGACTACACAACATCCATCTGTATCAAATGACTTATATGTAATCATGTGATGACCATAATATTAATTTTCAAGATATTAGAGTTATGTCACCAAGTGCATTCTGGTTATTTGAAACAGTTATGATTGCCACAGTATCAGCTGCAGAGAAAAAGCTTTGTTCTTGGTAAGTATTCCTTACTAAACCATAGGTAAAAAAAAGTAGCTTCTCTGCTACTGCAGTGAGACATTTTATCCACATTTAACACAGAATGAAGAAATATTGACATTCTAAAAATGCTATTAAGCACTGCAGTTCTGATTAGCAGCAAAGCATGTATTTAATTTTCTTAGTCTGTTAAATAGTAAATGAGTGTGTATATAACATTCATATAAAGGTACATGACACATAATATATACAGAGATCTATACAATGTGTGCCTAAAGATAGACATATATTATACAGACATTTTGAAATAGCAGTAAACCCAGCTGTTTTTAAAAATACAATTATTTCACAGAAGCTATGCTGTTTGCAAATAATTACTATTAACATGTCACACCAACATTAGAATTTGCTGCTATCCAAATGTAAGTAGAGAAATTCCTTCTAAATATTAAAATCATACTGATGATATTTAATCTGTTTCTAATTCTGGTATAGTGAACCTACATATATTTTCTATCTGATCATATTACAAAGCTTTTTTTCTTCCCATAGAAGACATACATGGATATAAATAAGGTTACAGGCTTTGAACTGTCAGTCCAGAAAACTTGACTATGCAACAATTCCGTAAATAAAAATAATTATAAAAATAGAAGATATGAACTGTTGGGAGCTATGTTTTCCTCCTAATGTGTAAACCTGGAAGCATCTTTCCCAATGTTACTTGTAAAGTGCTTATGCCGTAAACAAAGCTAAGTTAACAGTATCATCCTGAAATATCATGTGAGGTCTCTTGAAGCTGTCCCACATTGATATTCCATCTGAATGCTACTTAACGAGCACAGCCTGCCCCTTTGGTAATCAGCCTCAGATGAAGTACAGGCAGGTTGACTTCATTAGAAACAATTCTGAACCCTTTGTTCAGTATTACAAGTTCATCTCTTTTGCTGGAAAGTTCCTTGTTCCCCTCGGATAGCAGAGATACCTGGGGGGGGAAAATTGGTCATTAGTATGTGTTGGAAGTAAGAATTCCTACTAGTCACAGTCACCAGCCATGGGATCAATCTTTGTGCTATCAGCAGAAAGCTCATGTACAAGCATGATGTAGAAGCCAAGGAATCTCAGAAGTCTATCAAAAGAAATGTTTTAGTTCACAGTTTACAACAGAGTTTGATGCAGAAACATCCGGAAGAAATTCTATCATTTATGCTACACACAGGGAATTAGTTCGCCTAATGATCCTCTGACTCAAAATTTATGGACTAGTCTACACTGCACACAAATAGAATTAGAGCAGCATGATGCAAAGGTCTCCCACAGCTAATCAATGAGGCCTGAATGCAACACAGTATATTTGTGGGCCAGCTTTAATTTATGTTGCTGATGTAACATTTCCAGAGACTTCAGTACTATTGAGAACTATTTGAAAGAAAGTCTTTAACATCACTTCTCCTTTTCTAAGTCCTCTGTAGCCTGATACATAGAAAATTAGCACAGAAGTTGATGGAGCTGCTTCTGTCAGCTTATTATAGGTGAAAATTGACTCATAATCAAGTTGTAATATATTTTTATAATTATTCTGTTAAAATATGATGTAAGACTTCTTCTCATAATCACTGCTGCAAGAAAGTAACAGGTATTTCTTTTTTGTCTCAAAACTCCACCAGTCCCCATGACAAAAGTAAGCCCTCATCTGAAATGTTCCCTGACTGTGTGTATACAATAGGTATAACCCAGATATTCAAAGTCCTTTCAAACATTCCTCTTATACATGTGGTCCCTCAGGAAGCAGCGTTCTTTTGATGACTGAAGTGCTGACAGATATGGAAGCATTCCAGTAATAAGGAAAGGTAAAAGAAGAAAAATAATTTGTAGTTTTGCACACACACTTCAACGCATGCAGATAGAAATCCCTAAACTCAAAGACTGTTATTGAAAGTTGCAAAGTCAAGAGAACATAAGAAAAAAAATACAGAGAGACTGAAGGCTGACAGCAAACTTCCATTTATCCCCCTATGTGGATAACATAATACTTAATGGGGTACTGTACCTGTGCAAAAACTAGAATCAAAAAATGGTTTGGGTTGGAAAGGACCTTTGAGGATCTAGTCCAACCTCCCTGCTGCAAGCAGGAACATCTTTCACAAGATCAGGTTGCTCAAAACCCCATCAATACCTGACCTTGAATTCTTCCAGTGATGGAGCATCTACAACTTCAGTAGGCAACCTGTTCAGCGTCTTACCATCCTCATTGTAAAAAACTTCTTAAGTCCCATCTAAATCTACCCTCTTAAAGTTTAAAATTGTTGCCTCTTGTGCTGTCACTACAGACCTTGGTAAAAACAAACAAACAAAAAAGTGTGGTTGGAGAGCTGTCTCGTGGAGAGGGATCTGAGGGTTCTAATTGACAAGTGGATGAATATGAGCCAGCAGTGTGCCCAGGTGGCAAAAAAGGCCAACAGCATCCTGGCTTGTATTAGAAATGGTGTGACCAGCAGAAGTAGGGAGGTGATTGTCCCCCTGTACTCAGCACTGGTGAGGTCTCTGTCCAGTTCTGGTCACCTCAGTACAAGAGAGATATCGAAGTGCTGGAGCGAGTGCAGAGGAGGGCAACGAAGCTGGTCAAGAGACTGGAGAATAGATCATATGAGGACCGTTTGAAGGAGCTAGGTCTGTTTAGTTTGAGGAAGAGGAGGCTGAGGGGAGATCTCATCACTTTCTACAACTACCTGAAAGGACATTGTAGAGAGGTTGGTGCTGGTCTCTTCTCTTGGGTAATTAGTGATAGAACCAGAGGGAATGGCTTCCAGCTGAAACAAGGTAGGTTTAGATTAGACATTAGGAAAAAATTCTTCATGGAAAGAGTGGTGAGATATTGGAATAGGCTGCCCAGGGAGGTGGTTGAGTCGCCATCCCTGGATGTGTTGAAGAATCGCTTAGATGTAGTGTTGGGGGATATGGTCTAGGGGTGAACTTGTAGAGTAGGGTGAATGGTTGGACGTGATGATCCCATGGGTCTTTTCCAACCTAGATGATTCTGTGATTCTATGATTCCCTTCTGTTTGAACTTTTGAGTTCTGCTAGCAAAAAGACAGTCATCAAAGGCAAAGGGCACAACAGTATTCAGAGGAATGCTGTGCCTGTTAGTACTATACTGACATCTTAGAATAGCTTCTGTTGTATCTTACACTGCTATATGAAAAGAGCTACCTATGCAACAATGCGCAATTCCTCCCCTAGCCACAGTCACAAAGATATCTTGACACAGTTAAACAATTTAACCTTGTATGGCCCTGATTTCTGAACACTGAGGCCAATCTTGTCGTTCATTTCTACAAAAACTTGAAGAGTGTCTTTCACTCAGCCTAACAGTTCCCCAAACTCCTCTCAACAGTGTCTTGCTGTGACATGGAAAGATATTACACTCTTCTCAGCTGAACTGCCCTAGCTGGACCAAACCATTACAGACTCAAACAAACAAAATTCCTCTTTACTTCAACTTGTTTAGTTCACAGCAGCTGTATAAGACAGAGGTCTGCTAGAACAAGAATGATTCCAGACTACAGTGAGCTTTCTGAACCACCTTGAGTAGGAAGGTGCCTTCTTATTGGATGTTATTTGATAGACTTTATCTGTGCTTTCTACAAGAACTCTGCCAAGCAGACATCACAGACATACAGAAGTCAGTCTCAAAGTAAATCTTTTCCTCCAACTGGTAGAAAGACCTGCTTCAGAACTGCAAGAGCAAACCAAATTTATGTCAGCCAAACAAGTCTGTGATGACAGATGCTTCTACTCAAAGATGGGAATAATGTCTGAGAGCTCAGGGTATGTGGTCTCTGCAAGGGATCAGAGCCATCTGCCTAGTGTTGAAAACAGTCATTCTCACAGTTGAAATGCTGACAGAAAGCTTCATAAACACACACTTTTCTACAGACAGGGTGGACTCCAAGCATTTCCACTGTCAGGAGACCACTTAATTCCTTGTATTCAACACTGAACTGTATCAATGACTCAGTACCTCTCAGTCAGCCAAAGTCCAGGCCAGGTGCTCCTTCATTTTTTCCAGCAAGAGGTGAAATGCACCTTTCCACATATCTCATTGCTAAAGAAAACCTACAGGAGAGGTTCTGCGTCAGTGACAGTCCTATCATATGATCAGATTATTTTGGTACTTGCACCAGATGGATCCTTGGATTACTTTTCTGTTCTGAACAATGCAGTGTCATGAATTGCAGCCATGTTCAACATCTAAGTCTTTTATATCTAGCAGCCCTGATATTAGCCAAATCTAGTAGTCTTGATGCTGACTAACTGCTAGATTACTAAACAGTTTCTGCTACAGTTCCTATCATTCTGATTCACAGAAAAAAAAAAAAAAAAAAAAAACCCTAAAAAAGTTTACCTTATTAACCAAATGGGAAAATGGTTTTTTATTGATTTTTTATTTCCAAAAAAAGAAAATACCCTTTTCTTT
>JANHGN010007983.1:0-14181 GCA_024605025.1 Megaceryle maxima | reverse complement strand
AAAAGGTTTAATTGTGTTTAGCATCAATCACTTTAGAGGAAATATCAGTACTCTCTGACTGCATTTAATGTTGTCTCTAAAAAAATTTGGCCAAATTTATCAGTTTTTAACTGCTGATTTTTAAGTCACATAATGGCCGTCTTACTCTACACATAAAGTAATTATTGTGTAGTGGATAAAAACAGGAGTAATCATGCATACAGTAGTAGTAAGGTGGGGAAAAAACTACATCCTCAGGACAGCAATATCTCAATGTCAGAAATACAGGTCCAGATGTTTCAATTCCAGCTTCTGCTCTATACTATACACAAACACTGTCCCAGGCTGCAAATTTCACTAGCTGAGATCTTAGAGAGATAAGCAAACATTTATTATAGACAAAAGGAAATACATCTGGTGTATACAGCTAAATTCATGATTTGCAGCATGATTTCGTAGGTAGATGAATAAGTAGACACATTTGTGCAGGCAAATTCAAGATGTAGAATTCACGAGAATCAGGGATAAAGCCACATGTAACTTTCAGAGGAAACCAGATGAACAGATGAAGTTCTTCTGAATGGTCCTTAAGAATAGTTTCAAAAGACATAGGGGGAAAATGAGAGAAGGAAGTGAGTCAGAGAAGTCAGAAAAGCAAGATTTTAAATAGACAAAAATACCACCAATGGTAAATAGTGGAACAAGAAAATAAAGGAACTATGACTTGGAAGAGCTGAGTTAAAGCTTAAAGAAGCTTAGTAAGAGTTGCTACAGTAACATTCCTTAAGTGAAAAATGGATCAAAGAGGATCTGTGGAAAAACAGGGGAGAGGAATCAATGCCATTATTATAAATACTTAACTAAATAAGTTAAAGATAAGAGGAAAAATAGTTTAGGAGGCAGCTGTAGCTGTAGGCATTTTCAGATGTGACAGAAAAGCAGAAATGAAGAAACAAAGAACAGAGCCTATGAATAAGAGTGGTGCCAAGGAAATCAGAAAAAAAAAAAAAAAAAGAAAAAAGGTTGGTCAAGAATGTGTTTGATGCATTTCTGAATATGTAAAATGGAAGAAAAAGGAAAGACCTTTAGAAGAAGACTGGGGATGGTCATGCTATATTCTGTTTTAGTTTGTTTCCTTTTTGAAAGGAATGAGGACTCCAGAATTCCAAAATATGGGGTTTTACATTTATATAGAAGGTCTAAAAGAGTTCAAAGGGACAAGACATTACTGAACACTATCAATTGCACAAACACATTTTTCTAAGGAAGAACAGCTGCTTAAAAATGCAAAACCAATATTTGCCTAACCAACTAATGTCAGTTTAAGCTGATGTAGCAAGGCCTGCTTTTAAAACTATTTATAAGTTTAATGCCAGTCCTTAAACTACTCACATAAAGTTTCTGTGTGCAACCAACCTCTAACAATATCCTCAAGCAGAATGAGCATCATGGGCTGAGATAAAATGAAACTGTAATTATAAGTAAGGAAATGTTTCATAAAGACAATCACACAATTGTTCCACTGTCAAACAAGCAACTGGATTTGATCATAACTATGACCAGTTATAAAATCTATATTAAAATTATAAATTGTACCTACCTAATCTGAGGTTGTCTTTCAGAAGCACTAAAACTTTGTTTAATTATACCTGAAACAAATGTATATCTCTGCATTAAAAAAATATATATACACACGTTAATATTTTCTATTTCCCAGATGTGGTGTCAAAATAATTTAACAAGCAGAGTTAAACAAACTCCAGATCCTCATTTGACTATGGACTTCCTATTTGTTGTATCAAATTGTTTGCATCATAACTAAAATCTCAGCACTGCATAATATTTTAATAAATTGGAATTTCTCAGAAAATGAAAATCACTTTCTGACAAGATTCCCACAGAAGATGTATTTGTATTAAATGACTACAGTTACTGCTACCACTGAGGCCACTGCATTGTCTCTAATCTGGATAAATAGCTAGAATATTTACCCACTTTCTCAGAGGACCCTTGATGGGTTGTCTATATCTTGTTCTACCAGACTTTTATTGCTGCCATTCTATTAGCTAAGTATTCAAACTACTACACATGCAATACATTACTTTTTAAATGATCTCACATATTTTAAGACCTTGAAGACAGGCTTATGATCACTTATTGCTCAAACAACTAATCAGCAGTAAAACTGAACACAAACATTTATGTCATATATTGCATACTGACAAAAAATGTGAAGAAAGAGGAGTAATGTAATTCTTGCAATTTGTAATTCTACAATTCTACAATTTTGTAATTCTACAGGTTTCCCCATAAAATGAATGCATTTTAATACAATACCCTGCATCTTTGCCTACATTAGATGTTTTTCCACACTAGCAACACCACAAGCGTTATCATAAAACAAGAACAGAGGCATCTAATCACTCAAAACAGCAGCTAAGAAAAAAAATTATACCAAAATTACACTAGTTTTCCCCTTTTTTTTTTTGTTTGTTGTTACAGCAGTTATATTAGTTCTAGAGCAACGACAGAGGACTTTCAGAGAGCAAACACTTTTGAGTCTTAAATCTTTTCATTGTGTTAAAACACTTTCTGTTGTTCTCTGAAATATAGTGCCTCCATTTTTCCTTCTTTTCTGATATCCTCTGAATTATATATAAATTAAAAAAAAATAAAATTAAGGAGGTTTGCATCTGTCACACAGAATTCACTTTATAACCAAAGGAGACTCTACATGTTTAGGCCAAATGTGTCTCCCTAAAAAGACGAACACACAGACAATGAAAGAAAAAGAAACTAATGCTAATGTTTTGCTTAGCAAAATAGATTCTATTAGTTAGCTGTAAAGAAGGTTTGATATGAGCAATACTTTTACGTAATTGCAAATAAACAAGGCACTTCAAGAAGCAAAGATACTTTAATTAACAACGAGACAGGAAAATAGGTAGGAAAATACAGCGTCCACTAAGTAAATAAAGCTTGTGGAAATGATATAATATGATTGTACCTATCTAAGGAACAGATATTTTTCTGGCTAAAGACGCAGACAAAATAATATAAACACCAAAGCAGAAGCTCTGTCTCAAACTGAATCTGTTGCTTGGGATAGGGATATTGAGTTACAACCTCAGGCACTGTTCCAACAAAGAATCATAGAATGGTTTGGGTTGGAAGGCACTTTTGAAGGTTCTAGTGCTCAGAGCCCCATCTAACATGACCTTGACTGTTTCCAGGGATGGGGCAAATAACACCTCTCTGAGCAACCTGTCCAGTGTTTCACCACCCTCACTGTAAAAACTTTCTTCCTTATATCTAGTCTAAATCTACACTCTTAAAGTTTAAAACCATCACCTCCTGTCCTGTTGCAATAGGCCTGCTAAAACGCCTGTCCCAATCTTTCTTATAGAACCCACTTAAATACTGGAAGGCTAAAGTTTCCCTAGAGTGTTGTCTTCTCCAGACTGAACAACTCCAACTCCTTTCCTGGCTTGTTCCAGCCCCCTGATCATTTCTGGGGCCCTCTGGACCCACTCCAACTGGTTCATGTCCTTCTTGTGCTGCGGTTTCCAGGACTTCACACAGTACTCAAGCTGAGGTCTTACCAGAGTGGAGTGGGAGAATCACCTCCCCCCACCTGCTGGCTACTCTTCTTTTGATGCAGCCTGAGATACAGTTGGCCACCTGGGCTGTGAAGGCACTTTGCCAGCTAATGCCCAGCTTTTCATGCAACAGTAACCCCAAGGCACTCTCTACAGGGTTTTTCAATCCCATCATTTCCCAGTCTGTATTGATAATGACGAATGCACTGGCCCACGTGCACAGACCTAGCACTTGGCCTTGTTGAGCCTCATGAGGTTCACACAGCCCCACTTTCCAAGCTTGTCCAGGTCAATCTGGATGGCATCTCATCCCCCTGGCATGTCAACCTCACCACTCAGCTTGGTATCAACTGAAAACTTGCTGAGGGTGCACTTAATCCCACTGTCTGTGTCATGGATAAAGATATTAAGCAGCGCTGGTCCCAGTACGGACCTCTCAAGGAGGGTCAATCTCCATCTGGACATCAAGCTGTGACCATTACCCTCTGGATACAACCATTCAACCAATTTGTTATCTAACAAACAGTCCACCCATTAAACCCCTCTCTCCAATTTAGAGAGAAGGATGTTGTGTGGGGCTGAGTCAGAGGCTTTATAGAAGTCCAGATAGATGACATCCGTATTTCTTCCCTTGTCCACTGATGTAGTCACTCCATCACAGAAGGCCACCAGGTTGGTCAGGCAGGACTTGCCCTTAGGAAAGCAATGCTGGCTCTCTCAAATTACCTCCCTGTCCTTCATGTGCTTTAGCACAGCTTCTAGGAGGATCTGTCCCATGATTTTGCCAGGCACAGAGATAAGGCTGACATGTCAGTAGTTCCCAGGGTCCTCCTTTCTACCCTTTTTAAAAATGGGTGCAATGTTTCCCTTTTTCCAGTCACCAGGGACTTCACCTGACTGACAGACCTTTTGAAATATCATGGAGAGTGGCTTGGCAACTACATCAGCCAATTCCCTCAGGACCCTGGGATTCATCTTGTCAGGTTCTACAGATTTCTGTATGTTCAGGTTCCTCAGATGGTCACAAAACTGATATGCTATTACACTGAGAGCGACTTTGCCCCATGTTCCCTGACATTGACTCAGGAGATGTGAGAAGAGAGGCTGCCAGTGAAGACTGCAGAAAAAAAGTTGACTACCTCAGCCTTCTCATCTCCTGTTACCAGTTTGCCAGTATTGCTCATTGGGGAAGGATGCTTTCTTTGACCTTCATTTTCTGGTTGACATACCCATAGAAGCCTTTCTTATTATTCTTTACATCCCTATAGACAATAATATATTATGAGAATAGATGTGAGAAAATCTGTAACAGAAGCCACTTGACTAGAAAGCTAAAATTGAACACAGCTGTTTGCTAGAATTTTAAAAACAGCTCCCTTTTCCAAGTACTGCTATACAAAATATAATTTGAAATACTATAGCCTTTGGCTGTTTCAAATAAACAATCTCTCTATCAGTAAAGGGCTCATATCCAAACCTGCTTGATCAGTTTGATGATTCACCACATTTGACTTGCTAATTTGCCAGCTTATGAGTGTATTTACAAGTGCATGCTATTTCACACCAAAGAGTCTGTCTCACCACTCACTGTACATGACAGAGATGAGTATTTTCTGATTCATATGCTAAAGTTAGGGAAATAGTTATTAATGCTAAAAACACCCCCACAGAAATCATGATGCAGAACACCACTAAAGAACAGCCAACACCCTTCAGCTCCATTTTTATTGCTTATAATGTTAGCGATCCACTGAGCAGCTACAACTGAGAGACAAGTCTCTATCATAGACACTTATTTGAAAACACATTGGAATAATTTCTTTAATAACTAAGCATGAGGAGACTCGGACATCTAAAAATCATTGCAACCAACACATTCATTTGTGTATACACACACATCAAACACTGATGACTTTAATTATAATCCTTGGTCTTTTGTGTTAAGAGTTACGCTAATCGGACAAAATCAGACAGGGAGTAAGAAACAACACAAATGTGCAGGAAAGTTAAAGTCATGGAGCACATAGTGCATCCTGATGTTCAGCCAAGGGTGTTACCTGTACTGTATTTCCTTTTACCATGGCTACTCCTTTGACCCGGATGCGAAGAGCAAGGCAACGTACATTTCATTTGATTGCCTTGCAAGAGGGATTTTCTCTGTTTAAGATCTCAAGGAAAATGAAATATAAATCCTCCATCTCTTTCCTGCTTTGTGCCCACTCTTATTGGAATGTGAAATACACACAAAAGCCGAAGCTTTTGACTCTCACCACCCCCCCCAAATCCAAATAGCTTTATGAGGAATCCTTGAGGACATTAAATATTTAAATTAAGAATATATCAAATGAGGCATCAAAAATTCTCTTATTACTACTTTGTTCTTTTATAGCTGATGTCATTAAAGTAAGTTCTAAGGCTTTAACTTCACAATATCAGTGGAATAATACAAATATATTCTAATATGCAGTTTAGTGGTTTTCTTTTGCAGACATCTAACTACTTAATTTCAAGAAAAGAGCTTGTATTATGACAGGAGATCAGAAAAACCCTTTTGCTTTTGCTTTCACTTTCATTTCACTGGTATCAAAAAACCCAACCAAAACTCTGGAAACCCTTTCAAGTTTAAGTAGACTGATAAGAACATTGAATCAAGATTTTGTATTAGCAGAAAATTACAGTACATCTCCTTGAATGAAATGGAAGAGGGTTTTTTGAATGACAGATTAATGATCTTTTCAGGAGAAAGGTTAAATTACTTCTATTTATAAAAAATACTCTTAAATAAGCTGCACTTGGTATCAATGTACAGTCCCAATGAACAGTACCAACCACATGAATTAAGCTTTTTTGCAGAGAAAAAAAAAACCTTTTTGCTCACTAGCAGTAACTACATGTACAGCATGCCATAAACATACTTCAAGCTTAACTCAAGCATCACACAGAAAAATCAAGTCTTGCTAGATGGTAGATCTTGTTCTGGCTGATGTCTCCAGAAAAGTCCCCATTAGCCTGAAGTCTCAAGAGAGATCTGAATCTTAGACAAGAACAAACTGGGGGGGAGGGAAGCCTACAAAACACTGTGAGACCTCAAAAATTCTTCACAGACAGACCATTGTGCAAATTACAGGTTTCTTGATGCAATATTAAAGTAAATTTCCTACACTTTCCCCTCACAATCTAAAGAACCACATATGGCAGATGTGAAACAATATTACCCCTAAGACTTACCAAACTATCTAAAAGAAATATGTTCTCTAAAAATCAAATACACCAAAGAATACAACTGCTCTGAATTTAAAAAAAAGAAAAATGCTCTGTGATCCCAGAACTTGCAAGACATAAGGTTGCTGCTTGCAATTAAGCCCAAATTTTGAATGAAATTATTAGCTCCAGACAGCAAGTGACATTACTGAATGGGTATTTATTTCCTACTGTGTTATTTGTTATCCTCATAAATAGTTACACTTGAAGCTAAGTGATGACAAAATCAGAGCCCAATCATTTGCTACATACAACAGGCAGAGCTCCTATTCTGATGGTATCCTAGTTCTGGTACTTCCCAGTTATTCAACTGGACACCTTTCATTTCTTTGAGCATTACCTGCCCAAGACTCAAGTCCTGGAACTGTCTAAACAAGCCATTTTCCTAAAAGCTCAAAGAAATATATAGGAGACCCTTCTAGAGTTACTAGAATATAGACTTGTGGTCACTTCCTTACATGGTAACTCTGAATACTATTGCATTGCAGAAATTTTGGCAAAGAAAGGAGTCCTGAATCAAAATGTCTTTGCTTGTTGGTGATAAGTTATACAAGTTCAGAGATTCCTCCAAATACTGGAAACATATGTGAAATTATAAGGTAACAGAAAAACTTGTATGCAAGACATAGCACAAGAAGACGACTGTGCATTAAGACTTCTTAGCCTAATGAAAAGCTACTAGCTGAGCAATTCTGAAAGAGACCTATTGTATGCTTACCTTTTTATTGGGAAGAAAGCACACAGAACCGTAGGGACTAGGGTTTTCCAATAGCATATCTTACACGCTGGTCTTTCAATGTATTTAAGACTTTGTCCTGATACCCGTATAAATTAACATGATTCAATGAAACAAAAAATATTTTTCAAAAAATGTTCCCAGACATAAACTTTTAAAGTGTCTCACCCAACTGACATACTAGCTCTACTGGACTATTGTGCATTAAGAAATATCAAAATCAAGTAAAATACCCCTAAATATAACTAAGCTAAAGTAAAGTTGTGAACCTTATTAATTTAAAAGTAAGGAAAAAAATGCCCCTAATAAGCTGTTATCATTCCATAACTCTTCATTGCTTTTTGACTTTATATGTCCCTATCCTATGTCAATCTATCATTTCAAATTATAAATATTTCAGAAAAAAAAATTACACATCTCTCATTACTGCCTCTTATGTTTCTGAAATGTGCAGAATCTTGCTCCTGTAGGATTAATCATTTTCAAGACCATGAACAACTATTCCAAAATCTACATACACTGTATGTGGGAATCTTAGAAGTTTTTAAAAGCTGATAGAACTACATTGCTGGTAGAACTACATTATCTAGACTAAGAACAATAACCCTTTTGTAAAGCATAATTGAAAAGCATAGGGTATGTAAAATTATTTCAAATATTATGACAATTAGTGGACTATAAAAAAATCTCACCACTATTACACTGGCAGTCACACTCATACCAGCTTCTGTGCCACTGAACAACTCAGAGTAATATCCCAGCTTTAAATTACAGCAATATTTTTTTACATTTGCAGATCATGTTTTCTCTGAAAGTGATGTGATGGCAGCATGATTAGACAAATTCTTTTAAGACCTTGACCAATACACCCATACTTGAAACACACATTTTCATGTTAGCAGTTTCCGAGTTAGCTAGATGAAAGTTGGTCACATTTTTTCCTGTTATACTTGATAAAGCCATGGCTGATAATTCAAATGTTTTTAGCCACTTATTAGCAATGAATGGAGCATAACCCAAGCAATACCTATGGATCCTGAATTTATAATGATTTTTTTTTTAAAGCTATTACTTCTTTTACCCTGAAAAGAAGAGTTAAATTGCCAGCCAATACAACCAATCTACAACACTAACTTCAACACTTAGTAGAAACTACAGGTGATCTAAGAATGTAGCCAAAGAATTATTTCTCTGAAAAAGTAATCCTGAAGTATCTATATAACAATTAAACTGTATGATGGGAGGAAAATGGACAATTACTTCTATAAACACCAATCAAAGTTATTTGGATTAATAAGAACTGACTGCACCACTCCACTTAAAATATTTCATTAAATCAATGGAAACCTGGCATAAAAAAACCTTAAGTATTAGAAAAAGTTGATACTTTTTTAATGTCCAAATCCTAAGAAAGAAAATTTAACATGGAAATCATTACCAATAAAGCTTTGTTTTGGCAAGTTACAAACTACACAAAGATTTCAAACATCTGCATACAATGCCGAACCAGTCCACAAAGAATGACATTTCTGGGACACACATAATGATCTCTTAGCTGCACAAGAAAGTAACAAAGAAAAAGTGTGTTTGTTTTGGGTTTTTTTTGGCTGGCTAGCCACAGGTCCTCCAGACTTTAGAATGGCAGACTACCCAGTTACAATCAGGAAATTGTAGTATTGGATTTTAATCAGAATTATCAAACCATTTGTCTTGCACTGATTGCTGGACATTTCAATTAAAAGCAGTCACATTTCTTCAGTACATGGGCCAAAATCTGAAGTAAATCCAGCTAGCAAATAGGACTATAAACAGATGAAATAATGGTATACATTTTTTGAAGCCTGAGACCTTGCAAAAATAACATTTTTTAATCTTCAAACAACTAAATTCCCTTCACCTTTTGAAGGTGCATTTTAATTCGGTCACCCATTTCTGTTCAGAATTTCATGGGGTGAATGGAAACCTCAAATTTTGCTCAGCTCTACTATGAATCTTTTTATTCTAATATAAAATGCTCTTTTATTTTTTCTAATCAAAATCTCATCCCATATAACAGGTAGATCATGGTAGCTCATAATTTATCAGGTAGCTGCAACAGTATTTACAAATGTTTCACATCTCTTCTTTTTTAATTTTCATATTCAGAATATAATAAAAAAACCCTATTAAGATAACATCCTACACAGCTGGTGCTTTCCTATCCGATTATCATAAATAACAACAGGCAGAATTAGTTCTGTGTTTTGTCACATCATCCCTTTCTAATTTGAATCTAATCATTAAGCATTCTTTCAACTCCACTCAGCCAATTCATGTAGACAGCTAAAGCTTGCCTCTTTCAACGATATTTTTAAAACCCTCTAACAGGGCACTCCATTTATCCACTGCATAGCATTATTGTTACTGAGACAAAAGTTTTCACACTCTCTTCCATCTGTTTCTTATCAACACTAGTTACCTCATGCTTATCCCACTTTTCACAGCCATTACTGCAAAAACATGGGGACAAGTTACACAACGACTGTGTGATACAAAATGTATTATACTGGAAATGTCTGCCACAGAGGTACACTTATTTTATTTTTCGCCCCTTGGGACCCACAACAGACAGTGAACTTGCAACAAATCATTAAATACCCTAATATTTTGGAATAAACAAGTACTTTGGTGTTAGAAAGTAGTGTACACTTCATTCTTAAGTATCTTAAGAATCTTACCAGCAGCAGACTCTTTCAAATGACTTGAATTGGAGCTACTTGAGTTGTTCAAGATGTCCAGCTCATCATCAAATTCAGATAATCTATCTGTACATAAAAATGAAAGCAAAGAAGCTTTTAACCCACCACTGACCAGCACAGTAGTACTCCCAATGCTTCTTTTGCTAATAACTACCTTTCTCAGAATTTGCCACAGTGCTGTGATCCTCTAGCAAGACTTCTTCATATGTTCTTTCCTCGTCTTTTCCACATGGAGATTGACAACTTCCACCTGGGAGGTCAGTATTTTCTGAAAAATCACTTTTGCAACTGGCTGATCCACTGCTGCTGTTATGAAAACGAAACTTCTTGAGATTTTTCTGACAACAAAGAAAAAAAGGAAATGCTACACATTGACCTTTTCCAGCACTCATAAGAAAACCTGCAAATTAAAGTGTCACTTGTGTATATAAACACATAAAAATGCACTTCTTGTTCCCGCTTAGCTTTTAGTCCAGGACTACATAGTACCTGGTTCAGTCACTAATTCTAAAATCAAAAGTAGAAGTTTCAAACTCCTAATCTACACAAATTATTTCTAGTCTTTCCATAAAAGGCATCTTTACTCTTGATGAAGGTCTTTTCATAACAAGCACTGAAAGAGGAGGGTGGGGGGTGGGGGGTGTAAGAAACAAATGCCAGATCAGAAAGAAGTATCAAACTCAAACAAATAAAGAACAAAGATAGCAGGAACCCAGATTTACTCTCTTCCAGTTTAGATATTAAAGAGCAGACCAGTTCTGGACAATGGAAAACCTGCATCACAGCCAAGATAGTAGTAAATTATCACAGAATCACAGAATATCAGGGGCTGGAAGGGACCTTGAAAGATTATCCAGTCCAAGCCCCATGCCAGAGCAGATTCACCTATACCAGATCACACAGGAATGCATCCAGGCAGGTTTTTAATATCTCCAGAGATGAAGAAGTGATTATGAAGTGAACTTGATAAGATTTGATACCAGAGAGTCTCCCCAAGGCAGAACTGCACAAGTTCTGACTGGCATTACCAAAGCAGAGTTAATAAGATCAAAACATGGAATACAAGTTATTTGCCTGTAACATTTAAGTGCTGAATCTTGTCTGTAGCACAGGGTTCTTTAATGAGTATAAAATCCTGCTTCTGCTACTGTCAACATTTACAGCTTTTCTGGAAATAATAGACATCCCAGATCCCTATTATTGTTTCTATTTAAATGCAAGCTGTTTTGAAGGCAGACTGGTTTTATAATATTTTTATATATTGTTCCAAGTCTTCTCATAATATTTCTGTTGTATGCAAATTAATTCATCCTTCTTTTTACTCTATCTTGTCAGAGCAAAGTGTAATAAAGGAGAACAGGAGATAAATTTTATAAGTATATCAGATTAAACAAATTAGTATCTCTCTAATACTAAAGTAATTTCAAGAGATAACACATTCCTAAATACTTATATTCTTATCGAGTGTATGCAAGTGTATTTGGCCTGTATCTATATGTGAATGGTATAGCTATAACCTGTCTATACATAAGATCTGGTCCATTTACATAATATCTGAACTACAGTATTTCATTACTAGTCTGAGAGCAATAAATAAATCTACTATATTTTGCCCTGTCTAGAAAATAGCTTATAATCTTCAAAAGTGTGCTTATATAATGTTATTTCTCTTTTGAGTAGAACACTCAACTGCTTTAAAATGACAAAGGTATCCTGACTGGAGAAGGCTGGGATGAATGCTCAGTGCCACTTTGTTTTTTCATAATAAACTAGTCTCGGTTTCCCCATGTGTCAGATTGTTTGCCATCTTTGTTGAAACAAGCTTTGCCTTCTAGTATAAACAAGCATAGTTCAAAAGGAAATCTAAGGGGAAAAGAGTCCTAGTGCAAAAAAATGTTCAACTTATGAACAAATTAATTTATTTTTACCAGGATCCATCTTTCTTTATGACTGAACAAAAGCATCTCTGAGGCTGGAAGGGACCTCGAAAGATTATCATGAAATTTGTGTCCCAGCCATAAAGAAAAAACTCTGTCCACAAGCTAAGACTCTTCATTCATACCCTGTACTCTTATGCTGTCTGTCTCTTCAGTTATCATCACTGCTATAAAATCAGATATACTTTATTTTTGGAAAAGTGGAACTTAAATTGGTCTTTTCAACTTCCAACAGAAATCTAATCTTTTCTAAATTGATATTAACACTGGAAACAAACAAAAAAGGTAAGTTTAACTAAAATAAAGATACTGATCTTTTGTTTAGCTCCATTTTGCCATATTGCTGTTCAGAAGAATTAACTTTTCTGTCTTCAAGAAACAGAGCTCTCTGGTGGCATTTGCAGGATGTTTAATTAATCTTCTTTATTAGAAATAATTACTGCATTATTCTAGTCAGTTTAATTTCTATTTCAAGAAAAAAAATAAAAACAGAATTACTCCCACTATTAAACTATTTTCTAAAAACTAGAAGAAACCAATGAGTAACAGCTAATATGAAATTGTCAGGAAAAAAACCATATGCTAAACCAATGTATTTCTTTCTGTAACAGGGTAACAGCTCTTGTGCATTAGGAAAAAGAAGTAGGTGTTATTTTTAATGGCTTTAGTCAGGTTTTTGACAATGTTTCTCAAGACATGTTACAAGAAAGGTAGGCAAATGTGACCTAGACAAAAATCACAATCAGTTGGCTGTATAATTGACCATAAAATTTGTGTTCAGCTTGGTAACTACTTTAAGCATTTGTTAAACTGAAAATGGGTAGTGAGCAACATTTTTCATGATCTCTTCTGAACTTGTCCAAAGTCATTCAAAGTTGTCACTGAAGTACAATGCTATTCTGAATAATGGGATGGAGTGCCTATTAAATGTGCCTACGCTGTGATACATTCACATCATATATCATATTACAGCATATATATCATTCAGAGGTTTATGTCAATGATGGTGATAACAGGTGTTGAAGAAAGTTTTCAGAAACTGGAGAAAATAAAACAGCTAATGAAGTTTAAATAGGGAGAAATCAAAGTTCTATGAACAGGGAAAAATAACTGTACAAATGCACAGACTGGGGAAGGTCTGGTCACACAGCACCTCTGCTGGAAGAGATATGGGGATTTTGGTGGATCAGAAACAGAACATGACTCAACGATACCACACTGTTATGAAAAGGTAGATATCATACTGGGATGTATAAATAAGGGAATCATCCCTAAGAACTGTGTAATCTTTCTACTTAGTACAAAAAAGGTTCTTTGAGTAATTAAGTGCAGTTTTGAACACTACACTTAAAAAATGTTGAGACAGTAGAGGAGAGAAATCATAATAATCAGAGGCTGACAAGACATAACTTACAGAGTAAGACTGATGGAATTTCATTATTCAATCAAAAGAAAAAAAATTACAGAGGGGATATACAACATATAAGAGAAAAGAAATAATTCTTGCATATTTCAACAATGAGGAGGACAAAAAGTAAGCAGCTTAAGCTGCCACAAGTAAAGTTTAGGTTAGACTTTAAGACCACGTAACAGTAATTAAGTGTTCAACTATTGCGTCTATCTGGAGGACTGCAGAAAGAAATAAATGTTCATACACTATGTAACAGGTTTGAATATGCTTGGTAAATGCAGTGTTCTGGGAATATTTTGGATTTAGTGCTCTCAGAGCACTTATGTGACACTTAAGAGTGGGTCTGAAAATTTCAAATGTCATATACATCCCATGTGTGTACATGCATATGTCCATCTAATATCTCCTGGAAACAAGACATACATCTGCTCTGTCAAGATACAAAGGTGAAGAGGGTCCCGTTGGGAAGCCGGCCGAGTATCGACAATCACACCAATATGGCTACATGCCGATCCGTTTA